>WEDG01000756.1:0-169687 GCA_017591395.1 Schistocephalus solidus | reverse complement strand
ATTGACTAAACCAGCAGTTACTGTTCAATGCTAGCGCGGCTGCCCGTTAATTGCACTTACATTAAATACGACCAGTCAGTCTCCCTTCGGGGGCACTTGTGCAGTTTCGAACACAGTCTACTCGACTTGAGATGGTAAAAACTCCAACCACGAGAAGTCTTGAGACGCCTAGGCAGACGTAGCGTTTAAGGTGAGGGTGTGCACTCATATTTCGTAGGAAAATGCTATCAGTGGAGCGAAGTTTATATGAGCTTGCAGTTCAGTCAACAGAGACTACACAAAAACATGTCTAAAATGGCGTTTATAAAGCTAGGAAAAAAACAAACAGCAATCAGCAAGACACAGCATAAATAACCTTAGGAGGGAACCAGTTTATATGGAAAACAGACCTGGTAGTGGGCTGGAAGCACAACCTAAGAACCAACAGTGTAGAAAGTAACCCATTAACGTATATACTTGCAGAGTCAAGGTTAAACTTTTAGCTCAGCGTGTTCATTATCAGTCGACAGACTCGAAGAGCTGCTTCGATACTTGATAATGGTAACCGTGGTAATTGTTCTGCATACCTATGACAACGAGAGGAACGGGATGTTCGGAACGAAAACGTTGGAATCTATAGAGCTCAGTATGAAATCCATCTTTAGACAAAATGAGCTACAACCCAATAGGAGGGATGATGAATGCAAAAATAGTTCACAAACAATGAGCCCATAATTCTACCTAGGATAGGCCAAAACCCGCGCCTTTTGTTTTTCTTATGTATAGAGCTCCATCAATAGCTAAATAAGTTACAACAATATTGCCTGATTAGGCGCCCTCAAAAACTGCTCAGTTAACTGTTTCACAAGTACTAAATGATCAGTACTCACCACTGTCCATTGCCGTCACCGTTGAAAACATCACTTTTCCCAAGCCAACAGCGTTCGTGCGTCTGCAGGAAGGTCAGAGGTCAGCCGTCTTATAATCTTCAGAAGACTGCTCTGGTGAATCAATGGCATACGCGAGCGTATTGCCAAGAACTCATAGCCTCTCTGAAACGTAGGTTCCTCTTCAATTGTACGTGTGCTTGAAGAGTTGTTTGGTGCACGTCAGATACATCTGATGTCAACCTGCATCCTCATCAACAGAGAAATCTCTACAAGTCATCATATAACGAACTAGAGGAAGAGGTCTAGATGCCACGACGATTAAGATGAAGTCGGACGGATACATTTCCTCATATTCTCGGCAATTTGACGTGAATCGTCCAAAAACCTTTCTGGGCACGTCTCCTAAGTGTTTTCATAGATACTGCTCTAAACATTCTGCAAAAAGCAAAAACGGTCAGTATAGACAGAACAGGGTGCAGGCAGTTAAGCAACCGCGTCGCAGGACGAAAGCTGCAGGAAGTGGCATGGCACGGCGCGCGCGGGATTGACAGCTCAGTGCCCGATCGATGAATGCCAATAACAATGCGCGCACTTCTCTTGCGCCCTTAGCGACGCGTCATCGAGGTTCCACTAGCAACCAATCAAATTCAGATGCGATTAACGTACGACCGTTCGAACCTCGAATCGTATTTCATTGCTATTAGGGATGGTATAGATAGCACGAGAGAATAAGTTTATAACGTAAGGCGTATCTATGTTAACAGTAAAGCAAATTGTAGATAGTAAAAGAGAAATATAAAGATACAAGCGAATACTGGGGACTTATACAATCGATCCGTTTGAGGTGGAGGGAGGTCACGAATGATCAGTTAGATACCGGTGGGGAGTGCAGTGCTGTTCGCAAATGCGGGTGAGGGTCGTGGAGAAGCTGACGGTCAGGGACTTTCGAGACGGCTCGACCGCGTAACGAGGGAGATGTCAGCGGTAGGGAAAGAAGGAACACCGGCCATCTTGCACAGACCATCGATCACACCATTCCCACCCGGATCCGCGCGAAAAAGTGTTCCCAAATCATTCAAAACAATTCTGTCGGAACTGTGGTAAAATCTTTCGTAAACTCAAATAGAAGCCAAATTTCGAAAGCAATTTCAAACGAGTTTTTACCTCTCCTGGATTAATGCTCAATTTTTCTTTGGCATAATGCCATCAGATGGCCAGAAACGAAACTAGAAGCCATTCAAAGATGCTTTTACCAGATCCTTATCCAAATGTGATGGCATTCAAGGCTCATACATGGAACTTTACAATAGATATGGTCTTCAACCCGTCTGGATCAGAAGACTCAAAAAAATGGTCTCACTTTTTCTATTCAAAAATCACACACGACCAAGATATTCTCAGAATGAATATACTAACAAATCAAAAACGGCCCCGAGACACTATAAATTATGAAAAATATTATAAAAAAATTCCTAAATTCAAAAAAGGCCCAACGATCCAACTTCTATTCCATAAGATACGCGACAATATGGAATGCCCTACCAAGTTCTATCAGAAATAGTCGAAACCCTACTAGAATTTAAAATAAAATCAAACAACATCTGTTAAATAATACCACACATCTATTTTTGAATAAGATAGGACATTTTTCAACTCAGTTTTTTAGCATGGAATTTAGGCCAAAGGGTTCTGATAACGCCAACTTCGGGAATCACGCGTATTACAGCGTGGCGGTTACTATCGGCGAAAGCTACTTCAATTCTGAGTCCTCCCGATGAGCTGTCGTATGTGCATCTAGAAGTCAAGCAAATCCAAACGTTCGGCGATAGCTATTTTCAGGCCAGAAGCTCCCACGAGTAGCTATTTGACGTCCTTTTATGAACATCTTACGACGACCTGCAATGCACATAGAGATGAAGAATTTAATCATCTGGTTATGTGGTACACCAAGCTATAGCTGGTGGTTAGTGACCTACAAGACTCATAAATACCTATCCTCTGGCTATGCGCAAGGGCTCTCAATTTAAATGATTTATATACCCATTATCTAAAAAGCAGCTTTTTCAATTTGTTAAAACTTATTAAAAAATTTATGATAATTTTACATTTTTAAATGTTTTTGGATAACGTCTTTATTTTTATATATAATTTTATGATTTTTAAACAATTTGCTATAAAAACTACAACTGCAAAACTGATCATATTTTGTCCTAGCTTATGCAGTATCTATCTGGTAGCATATCTATCCCGAGTTGATGCTCACGACTGATAAATACCTATCCTCTGGCTATGTGCAAGGGCTCTCAATTTAATGATTTATATACCCATTATCTAAAAAAGCAGCTTTTTTTCTATTGTTTAAAACTTATTTAAAAAAATTTATGATAAATTTTTACATTTTCAAAATGTTTTTGGATAGCGTCTTTATTTTTTTATATAATTTTTATGATTGTTAAACAATTTTGCTTTTAAAAACTAACTTGCAAAAACTTATTATTTTTTTTTATCTCAGTCTGTTAGTAGTATATTTATTCCGTTTTTAACATCATTTATGCTCTACGTAATTCGAATGCGCAACGAGCCGCACGCCTAGGTTTTGATATAGCTTTATGAAACGAATGGTACTAGCTGTTTCATACAGCTAGATCAAAACATAATCAACACTATGTTATATAATACAAATATGAAGACTGTAGGACTGCATTGAAAGTTTCTTACCGTTGAACTCTTCCTGCTCCTAATCTTTTTTCACCTTTTTTTAGCAATCAGTCAACTAAGTCTAATTAGTCGGCAGACCCCACACCGGAATCGACTGCGCTCGCATCTGATTGGAAGTACCTATCCCTTCGAATCGACCGCAGACGTTTCTACCTCTGTCGAATGAATACTCTCGAACGTCAATAACAGACTAGTCTTGACTCTAACCATTCTTACCCTGATACATTCATCCCCATTCTGTATAGCTGTTTTAACTTTCAAATTTTGCTATTTCTAAACCTTGGAAAACAGGTTTTTTTACTTAAAACAAACTCTTCATTTCGAACACTGCTTTTTAAGCAAACAAACAAACCAAAGCAAAAGTGGTTAATGAAAAGAGGAGTTTGTTTTAGGTTTTTTCTGTGTTCTTAGGGTTTGACGGCACCCAAGCAGTGCCAAATCAATAAACCTATTTATTTATTTATTCAAGGAGCACACTGTCAGCGTGATCCAGTTTCATTAATCTCTAGGTGAGTAGGTCAGTAGGGGGACGGAGTTCCTGATTTTTCTTATTCCTTTTTGTGAAACTGTACAATAATTTCGGATTATCCAATGTACGGTCTACTAAGTCTTCTTGAGAATCTTGCCAAGCCTTGAGGATAATTCGCTTGACTATCTCCCTCTCCGCTCTGCAAACGCTTATGGGTCAAAATATCGAAAACATGTAGATCCATAAGATCTCGTATTGCAGGACAGAGGGAAACTCTGCGACCCGTAAATTCTGCAAAAATCTGTTGCTCAACTCTTCCGCCATATCGATCCTGCTCTCTAAAACGAGGTTATGAAATACCTCCATACGTCGAAGCTTAACTTCATTCTCGAAGACTGGACAAGGCAGAATTGTTTAGCATTCGTTCTTTTGCAAATCATCATATCGATGGAAATCTGGAACCGGTTCCGACGTTTCAGGCATCTTCCTACACGTTTATCTAGCACCATTGATTTCTCTCCATAGAACTCAATTCGCAGCCACGTACCACCCAAAACCCCGCACTCTCTCTCGACTTCACGGGATTTGTATTCCAAACTCAGTTATTAAAGAGAGTGCCGAGCTTTTTCGGATTTGCTGCAGCCACGTACTCTCAGTATATCTTTTAAACAGATTCTTTCCTGACCCATGTAAGACATCTTATTATTCTTCGTGCTCTCAAGCCGGGGATCTCACCGTTCGACGTACACTTCCCGAGGCAGTCAAAAGACCCTGGCTCAAGGTAAGTAAACTTCTTGCATATAATCAAATTCTTTGACTTTTGCCTAGAAAATAAGACTTAAGCGACGCGCGCACTTTATGGTTTTTCTACCTGAGATCATGCGAAGTGTGTCACTTTAGCGTTTCTTAATCTCACTCTTCATAATGAACAGTCAGATCGTCTTCTGGTGAAACGGAAGCCCCTTGCATCCGGTTCCCTCTCATTGACTTCATTGTTCCTACTTGTCTAACCGCAGCAGGTCATAGGTAATAGCTTTTGATGCCTCAGCCGATCATGAGGACGCTTTTTCACGGCATCCCGGCAAATGGCGATTCTCCGATGTATTTACAAACCGTCTTACTCATCATCCGATGATGATACAAAACTTTGTGAAATTTTTAAATTGGTTTCGGAGTCCAATTTTAACATTAAAATAATCGCTGGGGATTTATATTTTCCGGAAATTGACTGGATTTCAAACTTTGTCCACCCAGATTTCAGCCTTTCCTAGATACCATTAATTTTTCTAATTGGTCCCAGCTTGTCCGTTCTTCAACGAGAGACAAGCATATTTTAGACCTAATTTTCACAAACGTCATTGCTCCCCTCTTCGTTTATTTTAAGCAGGGCCTCTTCCAAAGTGACCATACATTAATTCACTGTTGCTTAACGATTGTCTCATCGAAAAAGGCTAGCGCCGTTCGTATCTATCATGCTTTTGACCTCGCATATATGAGCTTAATTAACAACTTTTTGGTTTCATTGGACTGGCAGCATCTCTCCTCCATGAACGACGCAGTAAATCTTTCTGACTTCATGTCAGTCGTTTCAAATAACATCCTGGAATTTTTGCCAGCCAAAATTGTCAAGCCCTACGCTTCGGAATCCACCATTCCTTACTTTCTTTGCCAATATTAAAGAAATTATGGAAGCAGTTTTAAGATCAATATACTAGTTCGTTATCTGTACATCTAGGGATTGCAGAGATTTTTGAATTAGCCTCTAAGATTCGTATTGCACGTGACAGACAGAGGGAAACTTGCGCACTCTGCGACCCAAATTCTGCAAAATCTGTTGCTCAACTCTTCCGCCATCGATCCTGCTCTAAACGAGGTTATGAAATACCTCCATTACTAAATGAAGCTTAGAACTTCATTCTCGAAGACTCTGACAAGGCAGAATTGTTTAGTTCGTTCTTTGCAAATCATACGATGGAATCTGAACAGGTTCCGACGTTTCAGGCATCTTCCTACAATGTTATCAGCACCATTGATTTCTCCATAGAACTAATTCGTAAGCAAATAATTAGTCTAAAAACTCGCACTCTTCGGGGACTGACGGTATTCCAAACTCAGTTATTAAGAGAGTGCCGAGCTTTCCCCGATTTCTTAGCCATATACTCTCAGTTTATCTTTTAAACGGATTCTTTCGTGACCCATGGAAGACATCTATTATTCTTCCTGTCTTCAAGTCGGGATCTCGTTCGGACGTAAATAATTATCGAGGCATTCACAAAGCCCCGGTTTTAGCAAAACTTCTTGAAAAAATTATTTTTAATCAAATTCTTGAATTTTGCTTAGAAAATAAGATCTTAAGCGACGCGCAATATGTTTTTCTACCTGGGAGATCATGCGAAGTGTGTCACTTAGCGTTTCTTAATCTCGTCACTTCCCTTCATAATGAATAACAGTCAGACGTCTTCTGGTGAAAATGGAAGCCCTTGGCATCCGGTCTCCTCTCATTGACTTCATTGGTTCCTACTTGTCTAACCGCAGCCAGAAGGTCATAGTAGGTAATAGCTTTTTGATGCCTCAGCCGATCATGAGTGACGTTTTTCACGGCACGGTTTTAGGTCCCCTTCTCTTCATTCTGTACATTAACGAACTTTCAACTTTACTCACAAATTCACAAAAGTTCGTTTACGCTGACAATCTCAAGTGCATTTATTCATCTTCTAAAGACACTACCAATAGTTGCGTAGATAAAATCAACACTGATCTACTTATGATCTCACGTTGGAGCATTAGTTGGCAGATGGAATTTTCTCCATCCAAGATTATTATCATGTGTTTTGGCCCCGCCAAGCTTCCTGGACCCCTAGTATTTCAAAATAGTACACTTTATAACGATCAACCATGAGAAACTTAGGTGAAAATTTCCAAGAATAAGCTAGCATTCTCACCTCATGCAGATTGAATTTATGCCAGCGGTGTGCTGCTCTAATCTGCTTTCACCAGGGAGTGAGAAGTCGCAACAAAGGCTGAGTCGTTGCATGCTTATAAGAAGTCTGACTGCTGAATACTATTGCATCCTAGCCCAGTTATGTAAGAGGATTTATAAATTAAATGTATTCGAATACAGTCATATAAGGTATGGAAAACGCGGACGCTCAGGACTCATCTGTGCGGAGGAAACAAATTCGCCGCGCGGGTGGGTCTCGAACCCCGGTCGCAGATTCATGTGGCAACGAACATAACCACTGCGTTACGTCCTCACGACAATTTGGAAAACAAAATTGTATCCAAACAAAAAAGATGACAAAGACAGATATTCTGTTACCACTTCTCCTCCTGCCAAGCGGGCAAAAAGCCTGGGAACACTAATGAATGTCACCTACGAGGACGAAAAGTGCATGGGGTGTTTAAATCTCTTGCAGAAATTCTTATTGGTGGAGAAAGAGATGAGTAACTTGAAACAAGAAATGGCCGATCTCAAAGAGAAGGTTCATAGTTCACCCGGAAAAAAAAACCGTAGCAACGAGAATTCCAACCAAAGAAATAACGTATGCAAATATAGCTTCCTCAAGAATACCTAATGTAGAGCTTAAAGATATTACGTCTACAGAGCTTAGTAAAGCAGTAGGCATTTCCTTCCTTCAAAAGGGAGATCAAACCAACTCATGCACCTTACTTCTGTCATCGAGCTTAGACAGAAGCAGAAATGTGCTGGATACACAAACATATGCGGCATCGTCACTGAATTATACAAAAAAGGGTGAAGTTGAAAAGCTCGTCGAATTTGAAGCACCGAAGACGAAGAATTCGAAGTCGAAAGGGGCCAAGAAGCTTTCACAAAAAAAGTGGTTTGAACTCCGGAAAAAGCTCGTTCTTACCGATAGATGCTCAAGTGCAATCCTCTGTTGGTAATACAGGAGCAAGTGCAGGACAAATTGGCAAAGTTTCCAAAAGGGGTTTGCCATCAACTTTAGGAATAGTTGCTCATACTGACGCAAATGACACAGTCGACCAGAGTAGCATTCTTCCTGATACTGATGCTCTATCAACAAATCTGAACTCAAAGTCACCAAACCTACATTTCGACCGAAAACATAATCTCGTTATTAAACGGGTTTCCGAGTCCACTTCTCTGATTGCAAAGGAAAGGGTAGAACATGACCTCAGTCTTTTCCGAGAATACTCATATTCGATTCTTCGAGATGGTGAATGCGTAACAGTGCACAAAGCATTTTGTTTAGGAAAAGCGGATGTTTCACACAAACTATCATCATCAAGGCCTCTTGAAATCATTCTTGAAATTGATGTTCAGGCTTTACGCCTCCTAGAACGGAGAACGGCTCTCCGTAGCTCACACAGGGATGTGTTTTTTCAGCCGGATTACGAACCCAAGGAAAGGTACAAAATGAGGATGCTGAGAGCAGAACTGAAGAGGAGGACCGAGCAGGGGGAAAAATGGCTCCAAATAAAGGAGGGGGAAATAAAAGTAATACAGAGGTCTTTCTTATGGCAGACCCCGTACATAATCAAGGTGGATTCTCGTCGGGACGGAGGACGCTAAATACGATGTACCCAACTGTACAGAGCTTGAATAATAAAATGAAGGCGCTCCAGAACTCGGATGACGACCACTCATCAGAACTCAGCGTCGGCTGGATGGACACCAGTTCATCACGGAAAACAATGACAGACTCTAGTATTCAATCGCGCGAAATGCGCAGAAGTCTATATGGAGGAGTTACCCAGTCTTAATTGAGATGTTTGTATACCAATGCTCAGAGTCTCCTATCGAAAGTAGATGAACTCAAAGCATTAGTATGAGACCGAACACCCGATATCGTTGCCATTACGGAAACGTGGCTCAAAGCCGAAATCGCGGATAGCGAGGTTTCGATAGATGGATACCAACTTTTCGAAAAGACAGAGAAAAATAGAAAGGGAGGAGGAGTGGCCGTATATGTTAGGACAGGAATCTCGGCAGTAGAACGAGCACACTCCATCTTCCTTGAATATGAATTTCTCTGGATAAAGATTAAAAAGGATTGTTCATAGAACCTACAATTCTTGACGATCTACAGACCACCGAACATTCCAAGTGCAGCTGATGAGTCCCTCCTCCATTTGCTCAAAGAAGTAGCAAGTCACCAGGAGGTGCTTATTGCTGGAGATTTCAATGCACCTATAGTAGACTGCGTAAATCTGACAGATGATGGTGCACCAACTTCCTTCGGCCACAAGCTAATGGATCTCACTCTCGACCAACCTCTGGTACAGAAGGTTAACATACCAACGAGGTTAAGAGAGAACCAGAGAGCAAATTGCCTGGACCTTGTATTTACGAAGGACTTCTCTAGCATTGATGAAGTGTATTCTATTGCACCCCTCGATAAGAGTGACCATAGTTCGCTGATGTGGAATTATTCACTTTATTCTCAGCGCCAGAATGGAACGGAATGCAAGCGAAATATATGGAAGGCTGATTTTAACGCGATGTGGAAAGAACTGATGTCTATGAGATGGGATTGTTTGCTTAAAGGCAATCCAGAGGATGACTGGCGGTCATTTAAGACAGTCTCACTTGATCTGATTGAACGCTTTTGTCCAATAAAGGTGCAAAAAAAGAATAGTCGCCCCGCCTGGTTAACAAGAGAACTTAACAGGCATCTAAAGAAGAAGAATAAAAAAATGGAAGGTATTCAGGCAAACAGGGTCAGCAGAGCATCTCAAAGAATTTCGTCATCAAAGAAACGCTGTAAAAAGAATGATTCATCAGGCAAGGAAGAACTATGAATCAAGAATTATTCAACAGGCTGAATATAAACCAAAAATTTTATTTTATTATATCAATAGCCTACTAAAAAACAAGGACCCAGTAGCAGTACTCATGGATGGGAATGGTGTTGAAGTCGTTGAAAATTGCGACAAGCCGAGTACTTAGGTCGGTCTTTTGCCTCGGTTTTCACTAGAGAACCGGAACTTCAGCTTGACCACGTCAACAGTGCTGTTATAGACGCCGGTCCAGTGCTTGAATATATAATCTTCCAGGAACCTCTCGTGGAACGAGAACTGCGAAATCTAAAAGAAGCGAAGTCATCTGGTCTGGACGATATACCGGCCAAGTTCTTGAAAGAACTGGCCAGCGAACTGTCCAAACCACTAGCGCATATATTTAATTCGTCATTTGAATCAGGAAACTACCATCCGAATGGAAGGCAACAAATATATACCCCATATACAAGAGTGGTGCTCGATCTAATGTCAACAATTATCGGCCTGTCAGCCTAACCTCCATTTGCTGTAAAATAATGGAATCAATAATCAAGAAGGCAACCATGAAGTTCCTTGAGGAAAACCAATTACTCTCAGATCTCCAGCATGGCTTCAGACAGAATCGCTCCTGTCTTTCTTTTTTATTACCCTCCACAGAGCAGTGGACTCGTGCATTGGACGAAAATGGTAGGAATGACGTCATATACACTGATTTCAAGAAGGCATTTGACAGTGTCCCACACAAACGTCTCATCTTCAAATTATCTGAAATCGGTATAAAAGTAATGCCGCTGACATGGATCGCAGACTTTCTTACAGATAGATTGCAAACTGTGTGCGTCGATACCTCGAAGTCAACACCTACTCCGGTTCTAAGTGGTGTCCCCCAAGGCTCGGTATTAGGGCCGTTACTCTTCTTACTGTACATCAACGACTGTGTCGATGACCTGGATTGCAGTGCTATCATGTTTGCAGATGATTTTAAATTGTGGAGGATCATCAGATCTGATTTTGATAGGCACGCACTTCAAGAGGATCTCAACCGTCTTAGCAGCTGGTCTGCTCGTTGGCTCTTAAATTTTAACGCTGGGAAGTGTGTGGTCCTAAGACTGCGTACAAGAAGGACCAGTGAGGAGGATGATTCCTACCAATACATTCTCAATGGGCAGCCCCTTTCAATTGTTGAAAAACAGAAGGACCTCGGTGTTCTAATAAACTCCTCACTTAAACCATCTTCACAGTGTTTAAAGGCAGCTAAACGCGCTACACAGGTCTTATTTGCGGTCAGACGTGGATTTGTGCAGATTGATAAGGAACTCTTCCTAAAAACCTACGGGGTATTTGTTCGATCTCACTTGGAATATGCCGTCCAGGCCTGGCGTCCGTGGTTTTAGAAGGATTATCTACAGCTGGAACGAGTGCAGGCGAGGGCTTCAAAGATGGTCAAGAATCTTAGTCATCTGCCTTACGAAGCCAGACTGGTTGAACTTGATTTGTTTTCTCTAAATTACAGGCAACTACGCGGTGACCTCATTGAAACCTACCGGATTGTCAGAGGCCGCGATTGTGCCTAGAATTTGCTGACTTCTTCGAATTGGCTGGGACGGAACATCTGCGGGGTCATCCCTTTAAACTGCAGAGGAAGTTTGTCCACACGGAAGTCCGTCGGAACGCCTTTTCGCAGAGGGTCGTTGAAATCATGGAACGGGCTCCCTGACGAGGTGGTCCTTTCAGAAACTGTTGACACATTTAAATTCAAACTAGATACTCATTTTCTGAGAAACTATTGTCAATAAAATGAAGATTAGTAAACAGTGGCAGGTTGCGCCTGGCCCATACATATCGATGACCCTACATTTTCATTTGTCAGACATATCACTGTAAACATTTGTACTATTGACATTTTTGCATGTGAATAGGGAGTTCAAGGGCGAAAGCCTACTTCCCTCAATAAGTGACTTAAATTGACTTATGCAAAGGCTGCACAGATATGGGGTTTTATATCACATAATTTCTTCCTTCCGGAAATAAAGTTAAACATGTTCTTCCTATCCTAGAATACTGCTGTCCCCTCTTTGGGCTGATGAACGCCTCTGACCGCATTAAGATTGAAAAAGTTCAGAGGGTTTTTACTTGAAGACTAGTTTCTCTTCCAGGATCGAGTATCTCTCATACGGATAGATACCAGTTAGCAAACATTAAATTTCTCTGGGTTAGAAGACTCGAAGCCTGTCTCTGCTTCCTGTTTTTCGTTAACTCTAGCCCAAATCTCCCACGAATTTACGCTCTCACTCCGGTAGATCGACCCTATGCCACTCGTAATTCCTCCATGATCATTTTACCACCCCTTAGCTCCACAACTAATCGTTCTCAGTTTTTTTGCCTCCAACTATGCTTTTATCTGGAATAATCTTCCACTGCAAATTAGGTTGTCGACTACATTAGCTATTTTCAAAATAAACTTATGCAAACATTTAACTTCGGAAGATATAAAGTCCTTATCGTCTGTTTCCTTCCCAAAGTTGTAACTTTTGGATTTTGAAAAGGGTCCTCCTGGTATTTGACGCAGCCCCCTTGATATTATATTGGTCTCTTATTATATTTCCATCATCCTCTTCAGAGTTTAGCTTTGCATTCACTTTTTCGTCCCCCCATTTAAACTAGTATCACCAACTTTTGACACCATTGATACTTTCCTCCGATTTTGCAACCCCGACGATGTTTTCCAGGTTCAGTTGACGATCGAGGCGGGTTCTGATGGTTTGTCTCTTTGATTGGTGGATAATGCAGTCAGCAAGGTCGCATCTCGATGATGATCTCATTACCTCTATTGTCCCCTCTTCGTTTGAACCGTGGTGACCACGATGAATTCCTCCTCTCTCACCTCCACTAGTGATTATAAATAGTAGCTCTGACTGCTATATTATCTCTCACCCGACAAGGAGCCTTCTGAACCCTCATACGTCGTCAGCAACATCACAATACTATCCAACTGCATCTAGCTATTAATTTTTTAGCGAAGCAGTTTTTTTCTCCTAGTTTTTTTTAAATTGGTGGCTCACCGAACTCCACCTCCCATTTAACTGTAGGAGTTTTTTACTGCTTATTTTCTAGTTCACCGTATGTGTCAAAGATTTTTGGCTATTGTTTTAAGAATGGAACATCGTTCTGAATCGGATATGCCTACCATATTACTCATTTCTGCTGTTAATATGGCCACTCACATAGTGCAGCAATTGTCCACTTTGTATTTATTTATACCGCTATACTAAGTTTGTAATGACGGGGCTCTCTGGGCCTAAAATAAACAATTTATTTATTTATTAAGAGAAAAATGCCAAGCCCAAAACGCAAGTAATTCAATAGAATCCAGTCTTAGAGGCTTTTGAATTTATGGATTACAACCCAGTAAATGCCAAATTGGATAACAGTAATATCAAGACAACTTCAATAATGCCTCTTTCAAAGGCAGTTCCGACTTCAGACTCAACTTCTGTCAGCCATCCAAACAGTTCAAATAGCCCTTAGTTGAGAGCTAAAAAACTAACGCGTGGCAAGATGGAATTTGGAAACATCATAACAGAAATATACATTAAAAACAAATTTAATGAGTCCCTCAGGTCATTCAGAGGAAAGTATGGTCGGCAGTGTATTAAAGGATGTCGTAGACCAAGAGAATTGCCTAGTTATCCAGCGTTTACCTCAAGCAAATGCTCCTACCCCGAATGAAAGTATCTCCGCTGCCCTTGCTATGTTTTAGCGCCTGCTGAACGATATACGTTATTCGGGAGAGAAGTTAACCGTTTGCGCAGCATTTAGGATATGAAAAAATGGAAAGTGAATGGTCAGAAACTGTGAGACTACGGACATTCAAAATTGTCTTTGACAGCAAGTAAGAGGCTAAGCTAGTTTTCTCTAGAATGACCAACATCTGATGCTCTCATAAGGAGGTTTTTCAGCCAGACTACCCTCCAGCAGAACGTCTGAAACGTCGCGAATTAGTGATGGTATTGCAGAGGAGACTTGCAGCTAGAGAGAACAGCCTGGTTATTTTCAGTGGGCGTGTGGTACAGAGAAACATGGCGTTCATCTTGAACCAGTCAATGCTCATGATGGCAGTGGCAAAGTTATATTGGCAAACTCGAGACAAACGGAACTTGGCACGGCCGAGTGCTGCCAAGTTACATTTCTGTATACCAACGCCCAAATTCTGTTTTCGAAGCTGGATAATCTGAGAATACAGGTAGCCGTTTTGTCTCCTGATGTTTAGCAAGCACAGAAACATGGCTGTCAAAGAACATCAGCGATTGCCAATTAGCATTATCCGGGTACCAATTGTTGTGGAGAGACCGCATCCATCATCAGGGTGGAGGAGTTGCGAGGTATGTTAAGATCAATTTCACTGTGTGTGAAAGGACAGAGAAGATTACTAATGGTATCGAGGCTATTTTACTGACTATAAAGACATGGGAATCGCAGTCCCTTGAAGCCCTGACTCTCTACTGACCACCGGGGACAGACACGTACGCTGATACTTGTTTGCTAGAGTACAGAAAGGAGAGTGGGAATCGACCTGATGTTGTTCTCATTGTTGACCTTAACGCATTCAGCATTTGATGGATCGATCTGCAGGCGCATTGCTCAAACTATGCCTTCGATCGTTGTCTTCTAACGACAAAACTTGAAGCTTTTCTCACACAACATGTATTTGTTCCAACGAGAGCACGTAGAGGACAACAGGCTAGTTGTTTAGAGCTCATCTTCACTAAAGATCCTGACAATATAGACGGATATTCTGCATACCTTCACTTACTCGAAGTGATCATGCAGTACTTTCATGGGAGTATGGTTTATATTCTGTGCCATCTGCAATAAATGAAACCAGACCCAATCTATGGTGAGGAGAAGTTTGCAAAATGAAAGCCGAGGCATCAAAAATAGACTGAGATCTTCTCTTCTCCGGGAACGTCACTAACGAATGGAATTTATTTAAGGAGTGGTTCTTGAATCAAATAAAATGACACTGCCCGTCTTCAAAACTTAAGGTATCTAACAGACCACAGTGGTTAACGAGGGAGCTTAAAAGAGAGATTAACAGGAAAGGAAGGTTTGAAAGAAATTTTGCCGATCCAATGAAAATTTAGCCTGCAAGCATACAGAATTCAAACGAACAAGGTTAAATACTTGATCTTCAAAAGACGACGGGATAACGAGAGGGATTTGCTCCAGCAAGCAGTTCACAATCCCAAATTGCTCTAAAACTATGCACGAAAAAGCACACATAACAGAAACCCAATTTCTGTTATGAGAAACGATGACGGTTTCGAGATATTAGAAATTAAAAACAAAACTGAACACTTTTCGCAGTTCTTTCACTCGGTTTTTACCAGAGTAGCTGGTTTTATTCCATCTAGTTACGAGACTATGGGAGTGCCAATTATTCATGATATGCTCTTTCGAGAAAAGGTGGTCTATGAATAACTAAAAAGTCTGAAGCATGCTTATCCCCCGGCCCCGACGAGATTCCAGCAACGCTTCTCCTCGAACTTGCTAGAGAGCTGGCCAAACCACTATCCCTTCTGTGCCAGAAACATTCGATACGGGAATTATTCCTACTGAATGTAAAACAGCCCACCTTACACCGCTGCAAAAAGCGTGATAGTCGTGCACTTGCTACAAACTACGGGCCTGTCAGCCTGACCTCAATCTGTTGCAAGGTTATGGAGATGGTTGTCAAAAAGGAATAAATGATTTATTTAGAAACCCATAACTTCTTATCAAATGCACAATACGGCTTTCGTAGGGGAAGGTCGTGTGTTACGAACTTACTTTATACAATGCAAAGCTGGACCAAAGCACTTGATGCAAAAGAAACTGCGTATGTAACTGACCTTGATTTCCAGAAGGACTTCGATAGCGTTCCGCACCAGCATCTCTTTTACAAGTTGAGAATGTTGGGTAGTGGAGGCAAACTTCTTACGTGGATAGAGCATTTCCTCGTTAGTAGTTCCAAAGTGGTCTGTGTAGGCGGAGCGTGATCAAAGCGCACAGTCATCGAGATTGGAGTCCTACAAAGTTCAGTGCTCGGATCGATCCTATTTCTTTTGTTAGTTAATAATTGTGTACAGGAATTGGACTGTGACTTTCCTTTGTTTGCGGACGATATAAAATTTGAAAATGTGTCCACAATGCTTCCCATGGAGACGATTTTTAAGATAATCTTCGTCGAATGGATGAGTGGTCCAGCAGATGGCTCTTTTCCTTCAACTCAAACAAATGTGTCCTACTACGCCTGGGAAATCTAAATTAGGTCACTGATATGCGACCCTACTATTTGAACGGTATGCCCCTCCAAGAAGCAGAAACACAGAAGGATCTCGGTGTTTGGATGAAAAACAACCTGAATCTCTCTAAACAATGTTGCAAGGTGGCTAAATCCACCAATTCAATGCTTTACGCCAT
Organism: Schistocephalus solidus; assembly: GCA_017591395.1. NCBI lineage: Eukaryota > Metazoa > Platyhelminthes > Cestoda > Diphyllobothriidea > Diphyllobothriidae > Schistocephalus > Schistocephalus solidus. The sequence continues at coordinate 153,406 of WEDG01000756.1, read as the reverse complement.
CAAGCGAGCATTTAAAGTTTTCGATAAAGACTGCTTTTCTAAAGTCTTTTGTTCGTTTTTAAAGCCACATCTTGAATATGTGACCCAAACCTGGTTACCATGAACCCAGCAGGACTACAACCTGCTCGAAAGGGTGCAGTTGTGAACCACAAAATTAGTAAGAGGTCAAGATGAACTGCCATATGAGATCCACCTAGCTAAACTAAATTTCTATCCTCTCAGTTATAGACAGTACGTGGCATGGATTGCGCCCGCCTGTGTAATGACTTTTTCCAACTTGCCACTACGACTAATCTCCGAGGTGCCCCAAGGAAGATTGGATGAAATGACGTTTTTTTCACTAACTGTGTCGTGGAACCATGAAATAACCTACCTGAGGCGATTGTAATGTCCCAGTCTGTGGATACATACAAACATCGGCTTGACATAAGTGCTGCAGCACCACGAAGACTTTGTGACTACTTAAACTTAACAATACAAGTGTACTGCGTAAATCTGCCTGCATCCACTTGACTGTAACTTCTTTACATCGCTTCGAATTCTTGCAATTTTATGTAACAAGTAGGGAGTTTAGCCAGTGCTTTGCCGGCACTAACCACATATGAATTCCGAATTCCAAATTAAAGATGTAAGCCTATTTTCCCAAATACACTGAGCGGAACTGAAATAATGGTTATGTAGCTATGTGTATGGTATATCTTTATATCTATAGAAAGAATTTGCAAAGTCTCTTTATATCTCCCTTTTACAGAATGAATTTAACATCTCAAGAAACTGTTAGTGGCGTACACTAGTTCAAAGCGTTCACAAGAGTTCTATTGCCAAGGTGAGGCCAAATATTTGGGGACGAACTTTTAACATCCCGCCTCACATTTCTTTAAGATAATGAAATTAAAGACAGCTTTACCGGACAATAGAGTTCAAAAGGTCCAAACTTGATTATCACGGGTGACGTTGGCTTACCCAGTGCACAGCAGGCATACCAAGCTGAAAATTGCTTCTGCAACACTCTTTTTAGCCAAGTGGACTTCATGATGGTAACGGGTGCTAACTGATCGCAGTATTGGCAGAATCACCCCGTTTTATCTTAGGGCTCACTCTTAAGTCCCACCAGCAGCCGCACAGTGGTAACTGAGATAGACAGAATGGTAACGGCTAATTAGCTAACAGCCGTTTATTTTTCTCTTTGAATAACATAAAGTTAGGACAAAACACTAATAATTATATACCTCCAGGAGTTTTTTCTCTGAAAGCCTAACCCCGCTGCATAATTTGTATGATGTTGCCTGTGAAATGGCAATAAATACAATTATTTATTTATTGAAATGGCTATTCTGGTCTCCCTAGTATTTCTCGTCGTTCTGACAGACTTTTATATCCGTTTCAACGTCAGTAAAGCCAAGTAAAACCTTCTGTTATAAATACATCTTTCACTTCACTAAGTTCTCCGCAACGTATTTTTAAAACCTTTGAATTTTGCATTTTTAAAAGAATTACGTGCATGTACATACCACAATTTACACCCTATATAACGCACCACGAGGAGACTGAGTTGTTCTAATGCATTACAGTATTTGAAAACGAACCAGGAATGGAAACGGAACGACCGTGCGTACATAAAAGTGGTCTATATCCCTCCACAAACAAATACTGCAGCTCCATATCGGCACTGAATGCAGTCTCACTACCTATTTCGTTCCATGTCAATGTTCCCTACGACCAATTTATGCAGTTTTCCACTTCTTTGCATTCCCCACTGGTACTCAATAGACTTAATATTGTGCGCCCTTATGAGCATCGTTGGTTGCCATAAGTACTTGAGTGTGTTTTGTTTTCCTACGCCAATTCAGTATGAGATTGTTGAGGTCACGACACTATTTGAAATCTACCAAGCTTTCGATATGTTCGCGTTAGGTGAGGTTCGTGAGCCGACAGAAGAAGACTTCGATCACTTTCAAAAATTTGCCACCGAAAAAGAAGGCTGGACAATTTTCTTTTCTAGAAAAAAACCAGACCAAGAGATTATAACCTCTACCAAGTGTTCTGATTTCTCATATTAAGCTTATAAAGGTTTGAAGCCAGAAGTTCTTTATGTTGGTATACTCCAAGGTTGAAGCGAAGTTGTTAAATGTTCCGGCAGCATCAATATATGACTGTCTTCACGATGCTCAGTATCGTAAAACCTGGGATTACGCAATGAAAGAGGGCATTCGAATTGCCTATGTTTCACCAAACAGTGAGATTGGGTACTACCACCGTAGGTTTTCTGCTCATTTCACGACGCTTAAGTAAAATGTCCTCTTGGTATAAGAGACAGAGACTTTGTCACACAACGATGCTGGTCAATAAAGGATAAAATTTTCGTTATCATCAATCACAGCATTTTTCATAAAGTAAGTTATCAATTTGAAGATAATAGTAGAAAGTTCGTCCAAAAAATGGAGTAGTTAGAGCAGCTTCTTATCTCACTGGATATTTAATTGAGTGCACCGGCCCGAATTCATGTAAATTTACTTATGTTTCGCAGTCAGATCCCAAAGGTTAGTTTTAATGCTTCTTCTAGTACTTGACCTGTGCGGATTTGTCTTGATTACTTTTCGGTGGAATTTCAGTAAAGTGTTTTACAGAAAACCCTTAGAATATTCCATTTGAAATTTTTTATCGACCTCTAAATCCAGTTAAATTTTGAAGAATTGGTTATAATTCGGCTTATCAGACGCTTCAACAAAATGATCTCCTTAAATGCATGAAAATGTTTTCTTTTGTCTTTATGATAATTATTCTTAGCGTCTTTTAACGCATTTTTTTCTATAATTTTGTCAATATAAGGCTTTATATTGATGTCAATTCATAAAGTGTAAGAGTATTGGCCTGTGTAAAAACTTCACATATTTTTGTTTCTTTTTAAGCGATAATATTTATGAGATTCAAAAGACGACTTGGCGAACATAAGCACTGCTTTCGATAACTTAAATTCAGGCCAGTACAGTCATAGGGAAACTATGGAACGCAGTTGAAATTTAAAACATGAAATCGATAGTGTTCGTTTGTTTGTGTGGGTGATGTGAGAAGTGTGCGTAGGAGGACGATAAGAAACAGTGTGACAGGCGGCAGTGAGTGTTTGGTAGAGCTATTCTAGAGGAAAGGAGAGGACGGAGATGGTGCGGGGGAATACATGCAGTTAAGCGACCGTTAGCTAAGCTAAGTGTGGAGCTTGTACGACGTTCTTTTCTGTGCAAAAGACCTGCTTCTTCAACCTAATGGCAGTTGATTCTGCTGCTGCTAGTAGACGTTGACCCATTGGCTTGGGGTAGTTTTTTAGGACCTTACACATTACATGGAAAGCTTCGCTGGGGTCCACACTATGCCCGGTGTCAATAATATGTGCAAGGATGGTGCTTTTTATGCTCCTGACTTCCCTTACGCTCAGCCATGCTGGGTGGTTTTCTCTTATTCTTTTGGATAGGTGCCGACTCGTGTGTCAAATATAAATTGCTCCAGAGAAGCAAGTGTAATTGTATTTTGGTTTTTTTATCCCCTTTAAGTTTCGAATTTCAATTAGTTAACTTGTTCAAGTGATTCTTCGGTATACCAAATTACTACATGTTAAAATATGGTGCCTTCAGAGGTTTGTTTATTATTGTTTGTGGTTTATGTACCCATAAACGTTGTATAGGTTGCTCTAATCGTCCAGGCACAAACTTTTTTGGCCTTTTTGTTTTCGTAAATTTAATCCATATATCTAGTTATATTCCTATCAATTTGTGTAGGAAACATACCGATGTTTGCTGTTAATACCGCAGCTAAGCTGATGGCGCCAAAAATTATGAAGCGTCTTCTCGACGCGGCTCGCAGATATAATACCTGGAAGAAGTTGAATAATCCGGATTTTATGCCGTGGAGAAATTTTGAACAATTAAAGCAGTTTCCTTTGGTTGAAAGTGACGATCTATCCGACAAATCCGATTTTACTGAGGACTACATTGATCAAGATCTGATCCTGGATAAAAAAGAAGTTAATACAACCAGTCTACTTAAGACTGATATTACTGACGACGTTTCTGGAGAGGAGCACATGGTCTGATTTCTACTTAAAGCTTAAAAACAGCAAAAAAATAACCAAAAGAGTTCATATCGTTCTTTCTCCTATTTTATTTATTGAAACGGATTTTCATTTTTTGTGATTTTTGAGGCTTTCTGGAAATTTGGTTTTCTTTGTTGCCTTTGAATAAAAATCAGGTGTTGGAAATGCAGAAATCTGGCAACTAGTGCGGACGAGTTTCATTCTAAAAAGAAAAATATGTGAAGGTTACACCTAGAAGAACACATGGTAAACTATGCGCGAAAACTGAACAGCAGTAAAAGAAAATTTTGGAAGTACCAAACGCAATAGTATTAGTTAAAAGAAGGCGGAGGAATAAAGTTGATGGGAATTTAATACTTCGCACTTTCAAATAATAACTTTTATATGAGCTGAAATATGTAAGAAAGTGAGCGAGCTATACGTTAGTCGCCACGCAAGAGAATGCTCATTTGGCGTAAGAAACGGTTTATGTAACTCGAATGGGTAGACTTGAAAGAACAGTAATGCAAAATGTTTGCAGACGTTGAGAGGCATCGAACGCGGGTTCAATTTAACTTTTGATTTTAGTGACTGCTTACGTCTATTGGATTATGTTCTTGATTGATTTGTGTCAAATTATTTTTTGATGACCATTTCTTGAGAAAACGTTGATTTTTTCCCACTTTTTACAATTAACTACATTTTTTTAACACTTTGTGCAACGTTTGAAGCAGAAAAATGTCAAACGTTTCCATGAGCAAAGTTATATTTTATCTTGTTTTGTCAACCTCGGTGACTTCTTGAGTCTCCAGGTGGGTAACGACTTCTGGTTTGGACATAAAATCCGGGTATTGCATCATCAATGCACTTTATTGGAACTTTTTTATTTTGCATAGCCGCTTCTATGCTGCATCGTTTTTGGCATCACACATTGGCTGTACATAATGCCTGATGAGACACACCTTTTAAGAAATTATTTATTCTCTGAAGTATTATTTTGTTAACGACAGGTTTAGAAATATATCAAGTGTACAACAAATTAGGTCATATCTGCCAGAGGTAAAAATCAGTACTCATTTACATTTATTGTTTTTAGTTGTGAACATTTGTTGGTATTACTGAAGATAACCTTGTATTTTGATACAAATACCTTACCCTAACAAGTCCTTTGATGTTAAATGAAACATATCTTAAATCGCTAACGATGGAGAACTGTCACTAGAAAAACTTCCAATTGTGAAGTTTTCTTTTCTCGAAATACTTGATTACTCAAAAAATATTTCCGCACTGGCTAAATTTCGTTTAATTACTTTGACACTTTGATATCATCAAAAACATTGAGCCCACGAGGCTTAACGTTCATATGAATTCGACCAAAAGGAAGTCCCCAACACTTACAAAAGCATGTATTAGTCGTTCTGGCTACTAGCGAAATGCCTATCAGCCAATAACGGCAAGGCTAGGATCAAAAGTTAGGCGAAAAACAACAGTTCCTGAATTCTTAGTAACCTTAGCCCTTCACAGTTTAACTGATACTAAACTTTTGCAACTTAATTCTGCAGAATATTTTTATAGCAATTATGCAAGATCAAATATGTGAAACTCATTAACTGGTATCACCACCTTATTTGTAAAGATAAATTTCAGAATACATGCCTACTGCATTCGTGAAATTTTTATTGAAACGGTATTTAGGAGCCTATTATTCACTTTGGAAGTGCAGAAAAGTTCACACCGTGCCTGTTTTAAAGGACTAAGACCTCGCGGGATTCGTACTGGATAGGCATGGCATACAAGGAATGTTCTGGAAAGCGGAAACATCGTCACCAAACATTACAAGTGAACGCTTATAAATTAACGAAGTAAAGCATCTAGTTTGAGTACTTTTTAGTTCAAATAATGCTAAATCGTCTGTATCCTGACGAAAACCATAAAATACGAATGATTTACACATAGTATACGCACACTTCAGTGTGCAATAGTTTCGAGAAGAAACGCAGCCGCAAATCTCTTAATAATTAAGTCTAACCTAGTGTGGTCAATAGTTTTTGCTCTATTATCTTCGGTGTGCATTTTAAATGATGTCTTAAGGGCGCTTTCCGTGACATAACTAGACTCAGTTAAGGCCAGTTACTCATTAAACAAAGGGTTTCTGGTTGCTCCCTATCATTACTTTATACTTTTGAGTTACACAAACCTTGCTCCCTTCCCTTTTTTTATTATAATAAACCTCACTCCAATTATCCGATACTCTCGTTCCAGTGACATCAAATATAAGAAGCACTGAACTGAAACCCTGTCTACCGACAAAATACCCACTTGGTGCTCTGCAAGTCCACATTATGCCGTGAACCAGTCTAGGTTAAAAATTAAAACTGTTGAACTGAATAATATTTATAATAATGCTAAGGGTAACAGTAATAACAAAAGATTAGTAATTAGTAAATAGGAAGCATACCATTCGAATCCAATGAAGAAAGGCTGAGAAATCCTAGCATTCTATTCAAATTTGTCGTCGGCATAGCTCTGCATACAGTGGAAATTGCTTTTTGTTTTACTCCCCAAAGGGCTTTCTCTTGGGCTACTCTCCGTATCCCATGAGAAGGTGGTCTGGGTGGCAAATTTTTGACGGGGAAGGCTTACAGAAGATGCGTCCAGCTCTGGTTCAACGGCCTCATTTGGCGTCTCGGATGCATCTGAATGACCGTCGAGCTGGGGCCTTATGCCTGATTCTTCCTGTCCCCTGTAAAGCATATACTCAGGGTTCCGTGGTGAAAACCTGCGCAATTAAGGAAAAAGGTTCACAGACTTAAGAAGAGTTATGCTAACCAAGCGGATCCTGTTGCATCTCGAAAACAGCACTCACTACTAGATCCATTACAGCCAATTTTCTCGGCTGCACTGACTAAACACGGAGAATCTCTTGTTAGAAAAATACTAGCAAAGGTAAATCCAATTTGCACACTTCATTTTAAGGGTAGAATGATAGCTGATCGTTTCTCATGAAGGGAATATTGATACTTATCCTGATAAACTTGCTTCGCGCGAAAGATAATCCTACGGTTGTTATGAAAATAAAGATTTAAGCCGAATAACTAGAAAATTCGGATCTTTTCGAACGTCTACCTATTTGATTATATATCATCCAAATGATAAATTTTCGTCAAAATAATACGCACGGACCTTAAACTTTGCGTTCGTATTCAGAGGAAAACGTATAAGGCCCTCAAATATTAAATCAGTAAAGCAATTAAAGGGATTTTTAGTTCGCACTAGAATCCGTTGTGAAGTTGATGGCATCCGGTTAGAGTGCTCCTTATTGATAGATCATCTAAGTAGCAGAAAAATTAACCGTGTTTTAGTTTACTTTACGAGGGCTCTGCTTTTACGAGGGCCTCTGTTGGCTCTAAACATAAGACAGCAAGAGCAAGGCTTGAGTACAGCCAAAGTTCCAACCACCTGAGCTACGAAGCCCTGACCGAGAGCCCTAAATTTTATTCACAATCGGGTTTTTCTTCTAACACATTGGAAGCTTCATAAGATGTTTGATCACAGTTTAGAGTAAAATCGGTGTTTGAGCATCTATCCGGCACATGATTAAATGCTTTGGACATCATTTTGGAAATTGTATGCCCCTGCGCACTTAAGTTTCCAGTCAAATTAGGTTAAGAGTTGGCCTCTGCTCTGTGATATGCTCCTCATAGTGCGGAGAGGCAAGTTCGAGGAAGCATTCGCCAAGAAGGAAACAGACTAGCTGGAGAAAGAGCTTTATTAACCTGAAGTTCCGCATCCTTACTCGAACCTCTCATTGGAGACGAGGTCAGATAGGGTTAGCTGCCAATTATGCTAGGCACGCAGGGGTCTAGCAACTACATTCTGTAAATACTGCAGTGCCTTTGAAATCCACTACCGATATCTGATCTTGTCTCCGTTGATAGTGGATTCGAGTGAGGATCGGAAACTTCATGCCAATGAAGCTCTTGTTCCAGCGATCAAGTCTCCTTCGCGAATACTTCCTCGAATTGGCCTCTTCGCTTCCACTACCAGATAACCACTCGCCCAATGCTTTTGGCTTACAGTCTTTTCGTTTCGACGTGTTTCTGAAAAAATCTGTCGGATTCCTCGTGCATATCTGCAATAACTGATGTTTTTTACCACTCGAAATTCGTAAATCAGTACAAAATCATACTCATTGCTTATTAAAGGAATATATAAAGCGGCAGTGAGAATGGATAGCACTAGGAAGATTATGTCACGCAGTAGAGGTCAACTGTAAACCCAAACCTAACTGGATTGGAAACTAAAGTGTTTACTGTTGTACAGTTTTTAAAATGGAGTCCATAAAATTCTGTTTTGTGCTGGATAGATGTTCAAACACTGCTTTTATCCTAAACTGTAAGCAAACATCTTATAAAGCTCCCATTGTGTTAGAAAAACAAATTACTGATTGAAAAACATGATTGTGAATAAATTCCAGGCAATTAGAGTGTTGGATGTACTCAAGATTTGCCCTTGCGTTCAAATCCAACCAAAAACTCTTTTCACAGAGTTGGACTAATGGACAACCTCTGTGGGGACCAAATAATACTTACTTTACTGGCGTTGATGTTTAATATTTGGATAACTTGTGCCTAACTGGACAGAAGAGAAATATGAACCACTCCGGTTGCAGTATGAGCTTACATTTGCGGTGAATATGCACACATATAATCTTAGGGAGTATGCAAAGACTAGTTCATACCGAATACTGATATTCGACAGAAGTTCGGACATGTTGAACATCTGCACGCACCCTAACAGTGACATATCATGTTCACACAGTCCAAAAGTTGAAGCTGCACTTCGGCCCCAATTAAATAAATGATATCACCAGCCTACAAAGACAAGTGCTTTTACGCATTTGCTGTTAATAGCATTGACTTATAAATTGGGGGCATCCTCATTCGAAGCCCAGTGGTACTGGGTCAGTACACTGAGAGAAAATTACTGTCGTATGTGTTCTCCTATAACAGGCAGGATACAGTAGGTGAAAAAAAGCTCACAACTGTCCATGAGAGCCTCGTGGGAGCAAATCACTTCGATTTCCTACTAGTTCCTCGGAACACTGACGAGACTTCGGGTCAAAGTGACCCTCCTCGGTCGTTGGGGCTGCAGGCCCGTCTAAACCCTCTTGAGGTGAATGCACCGAGAGACTGCGGTGGCGTCTCTTAGCCGTTGGGTCTCTGGCCGGGTAACCAGTCACTGCTCGATGCTGACAGTGGTGACGGTGTGATTTCTTCGCATCATGGACACATTTTTGCGGGGGCGGTGGTGGCGGCGGCGGTGGGTCACGACTCGAGGAGCGGACTCGATCCAGTAGGTTCTCTGCCGACTTCTGAAGTTTCCTCATGGATTGTCGTAGTTTGCTAGCCAAGAGCATGGTTTCGTTCTCCTTGGCCCGCCCAGCTTGGGTGCTTGCGAGGTCAATTTGTGCTGTGCAGAAGGGAATAACTGACAGTCAATACGAAGAGTTCAGAGGACGGGGTATGTGCGCACTTGTACAACTACACCAATCACTACGAAGATGCGCAAGAGTACTCAACATGGAATGGAGGGAGAGCACTTTGTAGTGCCTCCACTACGGCTCGGGATTCAGATACTTCCAGCCAAAATTCCACGTTTATAAATAAAACTGTAATTTTTAATTTATATAATCGGACAATAAATGGACAAAAACTACAGCTTGCGTAACATGAACTAAAAAACTTTTGGAGTAGTTTTGAATTCCTTACTTACAATATACGTAAGTATCGTTTAAGATGAAGGTGTGTTGTGAGTTGCGGTTTAATAGAGGTTTTCCTAATGTTTTTATTAACGGGCGAACTATTATAGGTATACAACCATGATACCAACATGCATTACCCAGGGGAAACATGGAGGACCTGTTCACGTCTTTCCCAGATAACCGCGTCGTTCAGGGTAAGGCAGGATTGAAGCCATCGCCCATTTAATGACCAGCAGGACTGACAGGATTTTTGAGATGGACGGAAAGCTTTTTGCGAGATCTGAGATGAAGAGGATGTAATTGCATGTTACTGAAGATGAACGTCATCCATCTCCCTCGTAACCGCTGTCACGCCTTCCCGCAACGCTCGCAGTAAAGCTCTCGCTCTAATCCTCTCTCGTCAGCACTCCTATGGCCCTTCCCCGTATTTGCCGACAGCCCGGCACTCACGCCGGTTGGTTAGCCGACATTTCGGTGTCCTCCCTCTATTCAGACAGGTCATAGAATGTTGTGGCACTACATATATATATATTGAATATCTTGGGATGCCTGTTTTTCAATACATATATATATATATATATATATATATATATATATATATATATATATATATATATATATAGATGCGTAAATTTCCTTGAAGTTCATTATCAGTAGTACATCTTTTTCGTTCATCTGCCTGACTCACTATTCTGACTGCCTGTACATGCAAGGCAGTCTATCTAATAATCCCGTTCAGCCATTTCCCAGTTTAACCGCTCCAAGGCGTGTCAAACTACTCATTCTGTACCTTAGTCAATGTTCTCAGTCGTTCCATTTACACGTATACACATGCTTAGCTCAAAAGAATGCTCAAACCTGTATGTCCAAGGTTGATATCAGAATTATTTCCGATCCTATAGGGACATACAAAGGGTTCCTGTCTCCATCTGGTTCCCCCTACGATAACCCCTCTCTCGTGCATGTTTTTTGGGACCGAGAGGCTATTCTTGACGTCCACACAGTTGAGCGGCTGCAGGATCACCTAGTAGGTGGGTAAAGAAATCCTTCCATTTTGCGTGAGATATGAGAAGCCATCAGTTTTACCCCGAGTGAGTCTACAATATGCACTGCTTTTCTAAGGGAATAACTGCAGAAGAGACCTAGCAACAAGGATCTGGACGGGTTAATTAGGCACTGTTTTAGGCTTGTTGAGTTTTCGATCAGCCAGGTATATTTGTCACCACCATCTTGGCTCAGAGATCGATAGTTCGATCGCCGCGTGCGATTAAGTCGACCGTGTGTCTCCCACGAATTTGGCGCAGCTTTCTCTTCCCGCACCCACCTTACTCCAATAGCAAGGCAAAGCCAAGGGGACCGAAGACGGACGTAGGCGCAGTAACTGACAAAATTTAATTATCCGCCCAAGTGTGCCACACACGTCCTGGTCCCCACTCCGTGCGTACTTACCTTCCGTAAGGATCTCAACTAAGAGAGAAAGTCATGCGGGTCACAGTATGAGGAGTCATTGCAGTCTGGCTCACAGTTTTTAGAAGGGTCGGGTTATCCTGTCCATCAGCAACCTCTCAAGTCACGGTGGGTAGCGTGACTGTCTGCCAACCAACTGCCGGGAACAGTAGTTGATGTGGCGTAAAAGCTTCCGTCTATGTGTGTCATGCGCACGCTCACCCTCTACTCATCTTCACCGCCTAAGTGAGAGATGCACTCTCTTATAAACGGGGTATTACCGTCATAGAGATCGCACAGGTTGAATGACATAGCTATTATATGAATGGTGTAGTGATTGGTAATTTCTATAAGCGCGTGGCCGGACAGATGCAATTACAGCCTAAGTGGCTTTCGCGTGTGCGGATAGAGTGTTATTTCAAGGGCGTGTTGACTGTGCTACTTTGCCGCAGGTGCTCAAGAATGAGCACGTGAGCAAATAGTTCCATGTGGTATCTGGATGTCCTTGGGCAGTGCGGACGTGTAAGATGGGCCCGACGGGTGTATGGTGGAGATCCGGACATTGCTTCCCTAGTCGTAATGCGAGGGAGTCGCAGACGATCGATCGGGTTGATGCGTAATGGGGTGTGCGGTTGCAACTCGGACAAGCTACAAACATTACCTGCATTCTTGGTGGGAATTGTGGTAGTTCTCAGTGACCTTCATGGCTTGTCAGGAAGGTCCTCCGCTGTGCTGCTGGTAGTGATGACAACGTTTTTGATGTGGACGTGAGCTAAATGTTTGTTAAATATGGTGGGGAGGACATGAAGCCGGGGTTTTAAATTCCTACGTCATTGCTATGCGGCTCCCGAATTTTGCCAGCCTCTCGAATTGCCTTGGCCTCTGCTATTCATTTGGCTTTGAAATGAGTCTTCCGGGTCTTAACGGTAGTGAGCCATGCCTTTCCATCTCGCAGGATTAATTTTGAATTGATTAGAACAGGACTTCAGGATGATGGATGTCACTGTTTCTGTCCGTCGTGGCTGCGAGCAACCGTAGTGACTTCGTCGTAGAATATTTGTTTGAGCACTGTCTCGTTGGCCATCCTCCCGACGGGATCGTTCGATCGCAGCTGCAACTACCTCACCATATCATCGATCCCGAGAGGACTCGTTTTTTCCAAGGCCTCGCTGTGCATCATCTCTGCTTCTTACTTCGATTTCTAGTGTTCGTCCCTAAATTGCATACACTGTCCACGTCTCCGCCCCTCCCCCCTGTCGCTGCAAATGCCTATTCAGGTCAACCGTCTTGCCCATGCTCAGCTTCGCGTGGAGAAAGATGCCGCGGTGGTTCCAGACGAAGTGCTGTCGCTGACCGAAGGCTTGTCTGGCTTTGGAGATTTGACTGGCAATTTTAAAATTGAGTTTGATTTTTATTGCAATCGCTCCTCCCAGGTACGCGAACTTGTCAAGTCATTTGAAAAGAGTTCAATTGAATCTCACAACGGTTTTATTATACTTATCATTTGGCACCGGCTGATACATAAATATTGCATTCTATGTATTGGTGATGCGGCCACAGGTAAATCAGTCCATCCTCCACGTGCAGTCGTCCGCGCATAAGAGATGGTTGTCACTGGTCTTAGATGCTTTTGGCTTTATCTAAGTACACAATATTTTGGGTATTTAAATATTACTTCAGTCGTTGCTATTACTTCCAGGTCACTTCTCACAGCAGGTGTCCATAAGTATGATGGAAATTTGAGACTTGAGAGTGTTCAAACGAGTACACACAATCCTAAGTCCCCCCAATTTGACACCGAAAAATGTTCCGAGACCGACTAGTTAGTTAACGATGAAGCAGGTCATCGTGTCATCGTGCCGCAACCTATTTGTCCACGTTAAGCGTCACCGGCAACTGAATTGAAACATTATTTTTCACTGATTATTGTCATTCACCAGGTTAAAGGGGTTGGTTAGATTCACACACGTGGTGAGGAGGCTGCTCCGAATTTCTCGACAATGCTCACAAATTATGTCGGGCAATATCATATCTGTATTTCCCCTGTGTTTACGGAATCAACAGTGTTTCTGGAAGGCGTCTCTGCGCCAAATGCATGTCTGGACTATTGAGTAACACCCAGACGAATACAGTAGTTTGCCTATCTCATGAAACGTTTTATTCTAAATTTGAGCAGTTATTTCGGCATATATTTACGTTTTGTTTTGCTTTTTTAAAATTTATTTCATGCTCAGAAAGCCTCTTTCTCAGGAAGGATACATTTTAACTCGATTTTATTGAAGGAAAACCGACCAGATTTGAGTGAAAGTGGACTTCACCAGAGATTCTAGTAATTTTCTACAGTATCTAATAACAAAGATCAAAGTTTACTGTTTGTGTGCGTTGTGCTACAAAAGCCCATTAATACAAACAAGAAAAAAGTAAAATAAATTCCTTTGGAATAGAAAAATTATTAATTCTTGTTTATTATTATTTACTATTGTTTATCAGTATTTTCTCGTTATAGTATATTCCCTTCCCTATTCCGAGTTACCTTAGGACTTAAATTTTTGGCTTGCTATAAATTCGCTTTTTATTGCATAACTTTTGATAGAATAAACTATTACTCAGCTAATAAATAATAAGTCACAAACCAACCTATGCCATTTTTGGATGTGGGGTGAGTGGCCTGTGCCTTACAAGAGTTTTTGCGCGAATTTCGTGACATTTCCTCTGTTAGTTTACGAACTGTGCATGACTATCAACGCTATGGCTAGAGGTTGTGCGTAGTTGTTGCAACTCTGTCAGGTTTGGTTACGTTTGTACTCATCAACAATGATTGGACCATTGAAATGTTTTGAAATTTGTCTTCGTCATGGCATAGCCTGAAACAATGAGGTGAGCTTTTATATCATTTGGGTGTGGGCGTAATTTAAAGTTCGGTGAGAATAAAGTCGGTGCCCCAATATTTCGCTGCGAAAGTGTTGCGCCACCTTCAATGCTCCTGCAGAAGGCAGCAGATTGAGGTCAGTATTGGCGTTCCCTGGAGGAAGTGTGGATGGCCCGACTGAGAGGCTCCTGAAGTTTTTGACCCAGAACACCAAGATCTGTAACCCCTGTGATAGTAGGGCTGCACCATTCAGGTCAAGCCTTCGCTTGAGGAACGCAGGCTGTTTGATGACTTTAAAGCAATTCATCATCTCATAGCTGCTCGAATGTCCTTAGGTTTATTCGGCCTTGCAAGTCTGGCAACCATTTTGTACCCCTCTTTCTCTCTCTCTCTCTCTCTCTCCCCACATCTGATGCATCACCCTCAGAAGAATGTGATTTAGGGGCATGAGTCGTTTTGTCCTGTCTGTTTCCGAGCGCAGGCGACGGACTTCATCGTTGCTGTCAAATCAGTCTTAATGCTATCGCTATTTGTATCCAAGAATTTCTGACACAACGACTCGGTCAAAAGTAAGAATGGCATTTTCGAGTTTACAATGGAGCATATCCTAATTGGTACCCTGCAACACTTTTGAGGTGGTTTCCTACGTACTCTTTACTTGCTCTCCAACAGGGAACTTTCTTAAAGATTCGAGAGTCGTAAGACTTTTGTCTGACGCAATTGCCTCGGTTGGTTGTGAACTCATGACGGCACAATCAAGGCTTGTGTACAGGCAAAGCTCGAACCGCCTAAGCTACGAAGCCTCGCACTGGCTGTCGTACATTCAAACCCCACCGTGGCCACCGAGGTTACCCTCAATCGGGTCAGAGGATAAGAAATTAATTGTGTGTTTCGTCACACAGGCGTCTGAAATCTGATTTTCGATTTGCTCGACCACCGTTTGCGTAACCATACTAAGCAATCAGCTAACCTCAACCAATTCAGCCGAAAAAGGCAGTCTTTCAGTAGTATATATCGAACCTATCTCTGCCCGTATTCCTTAATTTAAACCATCTGATGCATTTAACCCATCGTGGTGCGCTTAAAGTCCTGGCTTGGAAGGCTGACGAATGACAGGATAACCAGGGCCTCCTTTCAGAACGGAGAGTCAAACTCCAATGGCTCCTTCTTAATGCGACCTTTATGACACTCCCACTCAGATGGGATCCAAGCCAATTAAGTCTTGTTTCCGTGAAAACCTGGTCCGTTGCGCGCGGAAAGGGTAGTGTGGCGAGCGTAAACGGGCTGATCAATTTATCAGCCACCTAGCTCGATCCCACCTTGGTCGTCTTGGCTCGGTTTTGGCACAGAGTCGAGGAGGATGAGGGATGTTAGCGTGTTGCGGATGTTGTGCTGGTCCGTTGCCACCATAAACTAGGACACGTGAAGGTCACCGCCCTGCACATACCGATATATATATATATATATATATATATATATATATATATATATATATATATATATATATGCAGAATGATCTTACCGACAAAAACAAGGTAGACTGGAATGGCCACTAATGGCTTAAAAGCACTCATCAGCCAGACATATCCAACCCCAGGTTTTGTGGCTCCTGGGGCTTGATCTCGTGACCTGCGCCACTAACGCTATAATCCACTGCGCCACAAGCTCGTTATCTTGTTCTGCTGTAAGAAACAGGTCGCGAATCCGATTCTTAGGTGCCGCAACACCTGGGATTATGTATGGCTGGCTGATGATGGCTAATAAGCCAGAAATGGTCATTACAGTCTGTCTTATCTTCGTTGGATAGAATAGGATCAAGCAAGATCTTGATCAAAACAGTGAGGGTGATGCGCTTTTTGAGGTATATATATACAGTTCAAATGAGAACGGCACCTAAGTGTTGCGCAATCCGTTTTCTTCTCTCTTCGTGAAAGGTGAGTTGTTGTGGTTATTCTTGACACGGAATTAACCTGCCATTCGCTCTTGAAGTCAGAAAGATTTATGTGTCATTTCTTTCACTCAAAGATTAACTATGTCATCTTAAATTAACTAGACAAGTTATGGTATATAAATCCGTTGGCGTCCTGCTTACACCTATAAGCAAAACGTACCATAGTGCGCTTCGCCGGCAACATTGTGTTGTACAGCTCCATGTATTTGCCGTGTGTCCTCGGGAATTGCCTGTTCAGGACCGTAACTACGAGACCGAGTCCACACCGACTTCCTCGCGTCAACTGTGCGACGGTCTTTTTCATTCTTTTTTTCGGAACCGCAGGGACAGCAGCAACAGCTTCCGTTATCCCTCGGGTGGCAGATGCGTGAGGTTTCAGGCCCAATATGAGCAAAATACCGGTCTGCGGAGCAGTTATACTGCTGCGCCCTCAGCAGTTTCTGTGCACGAGAACGAAGACTCGGTTGTTCGCGTTTCTTTGGGGCCGAGTTGGAGGTCTTGCCTACTTCGTTCATAACCGCTCCCTATGTGGACATAATAGCGGACTATTATTTATGCACGCGTTTCCCTTTAAAGATTGATGAGTGACACCACCAACACAGAGTTGGTGGTCAAATTAATGGCAAAATAGCGGGGAACGAAATGAACGGCTCAAATTTTAATCAAGAAGGCTCTCGTGTCAGTCAACTCTATCAAAATTAGTAGATTCCCCACGTCCGAGTAGGCTGGGTGGGTAACTGAACCAAAATGTGATTAAACCCACGGCCTCCGGGCTGAACCTTTTAGCTCGGGCTGTTGGTGTACACAAGCCCTACGCTTGTTGTTGTGCGTCTTAACCCACAGACGATGCTGAACTTCTACAATTGAGTCAGATAATCTATTAAATTACACTCTTATTAATTTCTCCTCAACTCTTATTTAAAGTTCCCATTTTGCGTCAGTCATATCTGTTATTTACTGAGCCTTGCCTGAAAAAGAGTTCCTCCAGCGCCATAAGCATTTCCATCTTTTCTGCATGTGAGTAGTTTATTCTCAAGAAGGTTGAACAATCTCATTCAGTATGTCCATTGGAAATTTCCAATGCATATTCCCGATGTGTTTAGTAAAACCTAGCTACAGGCAACCTTTCATCTAGCAGCGTACCAACAGATGCATGCTGCATAAGATTCCAATACAACTAACGGTGAGATATTTGCCTCAAAAACTGTCTGAAGCATTCCAGAGAACAGCAATTGCTTACGTCATTTTACTTATCTGAAAACGCGTGACCCATGGTTTTGTGGACCAAGAAACTGTTCTATGTACTTTCTACCTCATGACTAATGAACCGTGACAGCAGTCGACATAACAGGACGGTTGGTTCATTGTCTGCTGTGCCGACCACGTTTTCGAACGTGACCCCACATCATGCCTCGAAGCACTGAAGGCGGGTCAAGGCAGTGTCTTCGTGGTGGTTGTTTTTATCTAGCGAAAGTCTGTTTGTTTCGCGGTTTCGATGTTTTCCGCCTAAGGCTGGAAACATATAAACAGTAATAACTGACTGATTTTTTGCTATCTCCTGGTTCCCTTATAAGTTAAAAACCCGAGAAAGGCTAGTCGTGGTAGGTTTAAATTTTACTGATTAGCCTTTTGCACATCTAGTTATGAAGAAATCCAGGCAGTCGTAATTTGCATTTCACTAGCGCGTTAGCAGTATACGTGCGAAAACTTTGAAGGCAGAGACCATGACGGCATGCTAAGTCGCAGTTAAGTGTTACAGGGAAAACTTGCACGAAAAAGATAGGAACGTACATGATGGATCAAAGGTGGCCTAAGAGCTTACGGTACGGCAGGTTGAAAGCCTGAAAGGGCATCCTAGCTGCCCTACCAGGCTCCTCGAGGTTGTTTAACCTGCTAGACTCCCCAGACTTCTTTGGGCAGCGATACGCCCGTTGGTACTGGAAAGGGCGTACAAATGGTGTGCCCCGGACCTATTAATGGTGTCCATCGATTACAGCTTCACCATTGAAAGCGTATTTAGGATTTGTTCGATGCACGATGCTGTACAACCTGAATTCGGTAATCGCCCTGGTACTGGTTACTAGCGAGGAGGAAAAGTGATGACATTTTTCGGCTCTCGTATCTCCTCTGAGCAGCCTGTCTTGCACGGACCCAATATGGACGTTAAAATAACTATTTTCAGTCAACCAGTATCAATTAGCCTCAACCGGACGCTACCGGAGTCAATGAAATTTTTAAGGCCACGCGAGGAACATGCTTGGAATAGCCACGCGTGCAAAAATAATGGTTGAAGTCACTCCGAGGGGATCAAGCAAGTAGTTTGAATTATCTGAACATCCACACCGAGGTTCTTTTGCTCATCGCGCATATTAAATAGCATCAAAATCCAGCAAGACTCTAATTTTTACTTCTCTTTTGCTTACAGTAAGAGCCAGACATTCGAGTTGTAACTACTTCCATCATTTAGGCAACCACTTTCTTCGAGCTGTTAAGGTTTCCTTGCAAACCTTGGGCTTTTAGAAGCGACTAAAATAGGATTTCTAAAATGAAAAGGTCAATAACCATTTTCCATAAACCATCCAGTTTGAGGCACTTTGTGTTGCCATTTGATCACATTTTATTTGTCCTCATCCATATTACAAGTGAATTTTTGTTCTTTGGGGCAGATTGATCTTTGAGGGCATTTCAAACACCGGTAATTTTAATCCTTTTTAAAGGAACGTATACTCGAGCCTCACTACGGATTCTGATTACTACCTCATGTCAAATCCCGATAAACGCAAAGAATTCGGTTGTTAATAAAAAAGCATCCCTGAGAATAGTTTACTATAAATCGTAACAGGCCAGGTGATTTTCTGGTATTTTCATCGTTTCCCAGGTTTGCTGTTTTTGAATGGCATTTCTCACCTTGGGCGCTTTGAGGCTTCTTCTCCCAGCCACACTGGTTGAGTGTCTGGGCCATTCATGTCGACTTTTTTGATGTCGATTAGTAATTTTTGTTGTCTGCTTCTTCAACGTGTCAAGGTGGGTCCTTAGCGATTCCAAACGCCTGTCAGTAACGCTATCTGCTGTGGGTGAAAAGCACTTTGGGTTGTCTGCAAATAAATAAAAAATTCATATGGAAGCGTCTGACAGCTCCGATGGATGGTATAATAAAGCCAGCAGTGTCTTATTTAGTAAAGTAGCTTCCTACCCTCATGTTCTCTAAAAAAAAATGCAACCAATAAGGTAATGAATGCCAGCTAAAACTAAGTGCGAATTTTTATCCTAAAACATCCCTAAAATGTAAGATAAAGTGCTACTTTAACATATATAAGTAGGCGAAATATTGAAGTCACACCCGCGACGTCTTGAGCACAGTTGTTTAGTAACTGGCCCTCAGCGGCTTCAATGCTTTTGGTGGCCTCTAAAAGTAAAAAACAGGACGACAGAAGATTCAAAGAAGCTTATTGTGGTAAAAGAATTAAAAGCAACGCGGCAACTGTAATATAGCATTTACCTCTTAGACATTGGCGAGATTTACCTAGGCCTTGTTGGAAAGCAAATATGGTATGCCTCATTGTTGTCGTGAGAAAACAATGAATCCTACTAACGCAAGCTTACCGTCCGCGCGTTTCATGAGCACTTCAAGAGTTTCGTCTCCGCCCATAGCCGAGGGTCTGGGACGCGGTACTTCATAGCACAGCTTTCTTTGCAAACTCATTATCTACGGAAAAAACGGAGGTATTCTTATTTGAGCGAAACCCATTCTAACGAAACTTAAAAATTAAATGGATATGCTCATTTTCCAGGAATTTCCATTGTGACTTTATCTGTTATACGTTTAACCCGTGTTACATTTGAGCGAAATTCCAAGAGGGGTTGGGTTTGACGCCAATAAAGTAAATGCAACAACAAAGGCGGTCTATACGAGACAAAGCGGTTAGCTGGGCTGAATTTCTAAGAAAATGACTAAGCTGGCACTTCAGTTAAAGTTGATGTCCAGGCGGGACCAGTTTGAAAAAGCTGGAAAGGGTGAAAAATCACGCCGTGGGAAATGTGACTTCCAGGCTCACTAGCATAATCTTATAATTGACAAAATAGTACGAAAACCAAAAAGTGAAAAACTGAATTTTTATCCTTGTCTACTCTAAAAAGTCTGAGCAGGTGGCGAACTCGGAAGTTGGATGTCAGCTTATACAGGACGATTTGTCACGGAAGAGGTTGGGGCAAGGTTAATAGTACTTCCCGTATCATGGGTGGCCCGGCGCTAAGTGCCAGGGCATTAGGTTTAGGGGGGTAAGTGGTAGGATTGGGGTTTTGTTTATAAGAGTTAACCTACATGCTATGGTTAAACTTAGAACCCGGATTTGATACCCGTGGAAGATAGCCCAAGGTCAACTTTAGTACGAGGAGCACTTTTGCTTGCGTCCATCCCAGAAGAGTTTCACTAAATTGTGCATTTACTTTTCCAGCTGTAGTGGTTCTGTTGTTGTTGTTGTTGGAGTTGTTGTTGGTGGTGGTGGTGGTGGTGGTGGTAGTTGTGGTGGTGGTAGAGATGGTGGTGGTGGTTGTGAGCCTTAAGGACCGCTGGCCCTTGGGGAGTAGAAAGTGAACAGCCATTTTAAACGGTAAAACTACTATATCGAGGCACAAGCCTCAATTTGCAGTTATAAACGGTAACTACGGGAGATTGAAGAGTAACAAGGCATATGACGACAGTGAGTTTTCGTCTTTTCACCCTGATCGAAGTACTCACCTCTTTAGTGGTGTTTTCAATGGTTTTGCCGATATCTCGACCCTCGTTCTCCAGGGAGACCTTCAAGCTGTCAGTTTTGGGTTCTACAGTAGGAAATGATAGAAAAACTTAAATTTTGATTGGATTACTGAAGAAGTAGGAACCATATCTGGCCACTCAGTTTTGCAAAAAAATCTACCTGCAATCTCAGCACCAGAAATGAAAATGAAAGAGCCGAATCCGGTTTCAAAAGTAACAAATATCCAACGTTTGCTAAAAAGTGGCACTTTCTAACTATCCACAAGTCCTCACGATTTTTCCGTCAAATGGCAACGTTTTAGAATAACGACCCAATTGAGGAACAGTGTGTATCACCTGAAAGAGTACACACACAAATATATATATATGCAGAGAGGAGACACGACAGAGAATATGGGTAGATTGATACAGTCTGTTTGGGGCTTATTCTGCCTTCATTCAGCCAATCATAACCCTGACTACCAGCTGGGACTGGAAACACAAACATGCACTCGGGTACGGCGCAGACAGTCCACACACTGGGTCTAGCAGATGGGTCATAAGCATTGAACCGAAGTTCATCAGTGCCTCACCACCTGTTATTCTCTGTCGCTGCAGATCGGGTATTTATTCAAACAGGAATTGGCGCACACCGATCTAGTGGCTTCCCGAAGCAAACAAGCTCCGTATGGGTGGCAAAGGTCACGAACAGGCAACCAATTACCAGGCCGAAGTCGGCCAAGTTATAATTGCAGAGAGAAGACACGACAGAGAATATGGGTAGATTGATACAGTCTGTTTCGGGCTTATTCTGCCTTCATTCAGCCAATCATAACCCTGACTACCAGCTGGGACTTGAAACACAAACATGCACTCGAGTACGGCGCAGACAGTCCACACACTGGGTCTAGCAGATGGGTCATAAGCATTGAACCGAAGTTCATCAGTGCCTCACCACCTGTCATTCTCGGTCGCTGCAGATCGGGTATTTATTCAAACAGGAATATATATATATATATATATATATGATAGTGTGGGGCTCATCGGTCTGCTTAAGGAACGTGCTTGTTCCGTTGTGCCCTGGAGCTCAGAGTAGAGCCCTCGCAGGCGGTTGCATAGCGACAAGTAGCATATGATGGAATGGAACCGACAAAGACAAGGGAGACCGGAATGGCCATTTCTGGCTTATTAGCCGTCATCAGCCAGTCATACCCAATCCCCAGTGTAGCACACCTGGGATTCGAACCCGCAACCTTTGGTATTTGAGTCGAACGCTCTGCCATTGAGCCACGGGCTCGTTGTTTTGTCGGTTGTGATCGGGAATATGATGATAGTGTGGGGCTCACCGATCTGCTTAAGGAACGTGCTTGTTCCGTTGTGCCCTGGAGCTCAGAGTAGAGCCCTCGCAGGCGGTCGCATAGCGACAAGTAGCATATGATGGAATGGAACCGACAAAGACAAAAGAGACCGGAATGGCCATTTCTGGCTTATTAGCCGTCATCAGCCAGTCATACCCAATCCCCAGTGTAGCACACCTGGGATTGGAACCCGCAACCTTTGGTATTTGAGTCGAACGCTCTACCATTGAGCCACGGGCTCGTTGTTTTGTCGGTTGTGATCGGGAAGCAGATCGGTGAGCCCCACACTATCATCATATTCCCGATCACAACCGACAAAACAGCGAGCCCGTTGCTCAATGGTAGAGCGTTCGACTCAAATACCAAAGGTTGCAGGTTCAAATCCCAGGTGTGCTACACTGGGGATTGGGTATGACTGGCTGATGACGGCTAATAAGCCAGAAATGGCCATTCCGGTCTCCCTTGTCTTTGTCGGTTCCATTCCATATATATATATATATATATATATATATATATATATATATATATATATATATATATATTCCGAATGTTCGAGAATATGCGAGGCCCAGGTAATTGTATTGAAGAAGACGGGAAGGCGTTCTCTGGGACCAGAATTTTACTCATCCGACGTTTCGAACTCTCACGCGAGCCCATCGTCAAGGAATAAAAGACTGTACAGCTCAGTGCTTATTTAACTCACCTCTGCCGAGTATGACCTTCATCAGCGCCATTGATTTGTTCGCGCAGGGGCCTGATATGCAGCTGGCAGATCGATATGTCTATTGATCGATTCCGCGGTCGAGTGCCACGATTCCTGCAGCAGGCGTGAAATTCGGTCGTCTGACTGGCCCAATATTCTCACGCTGCCAAAGTCAAAGTCGTGCTCTGGCGAGGATGCGTGAGCGGCTACCAAGGAGAGTTTATCCTTCCTTCTCACAGCGAGCTCGTGCTCGTGCATTCTCGATGCAAACCCGTTTACCGGTTTCGCCAACATAATTTGCTCGACCACAACGGCAGTCTATCCGGTAAATGACGCCAGATTTTTTTGGTTGAGGGGATTGGGTCTTTAGGTTGCATGAGTTGCCGGCGGATTGTCGCTTCCGGTCTGTGAGCCACGCCAATCCCAAATTCGCTCACTAGTCTAGCAAATTCTTCGGATACACCATTTATGTAAGGTATTGCACGCCAGTACTTCGGTTTTGGCTGCCCCTTCGGATTTATTCTCTTGGCCTCTCGCCTGCATTTCTCAACAAAACTCCCAGGATACCCGTTGACCGTGAAGAGTTTCCGCAGAAACTGTACCTCACGATGGGGGAAGAAAAAGACTGTCAGTTGCCGTTTCTCGACGTGCTGGTATACAGAAAGGGCGATGGAGAACTCAAAACGACGGTTTACAGGAAAGCGACGAATACCTCTCGAATTCTGAGTTATTTTTAGCAACCACCCCTCTCGCACAAACGCAGCTGTGTGAGAACACTGTACCGTCGAGCGGAAACCCATTGCACCGAACCAGCCGACAAGAAGGCCGAGGTACAGTTTCTGCGGAAACTCTTCACGGTCAACGGATATCCTGGGAGTTTTGTTGAGAAATGCAGGCGAGAGGCCAAGAGAATAAATCCGAAGGGGCAGCCAAAAACCGAAGTACTGGCGTGCAATACCCACATAAATGGTGTATCCGAAGAATTTGCTAGACTAGTGAGCGAATTTGGGATTGGCGTGGCTCACAGACCGGAAGCGACAATCCGCCGGCAACTCATGCAACCTAAAGACCCAATCCCCTCAACCAAAAAAATCTGGCGTCATTTACCGGATAGACTGCCGTTGTGGTCGAGCAAATTATGTTGGCGAAAACCGGTAAACGGGTTTGCATCGAGAATGCACGAGCACGAGCTCGCTGTGAGAAGGAAGGATAAACTCTCCTTGGTAGCCGCTCACGCATCCTCGCCAGAGCACGACTTTGACTTTGGCAGCGTGAGAATATTGGGCCAGTCAGACGACCGAATTTCACGCCTGCTGCAGGAATCGTGGCACTCGACCGCGGAATCGATCAATAGACATATCGATCTGCCAGCTGCATATCAGGCCCTGCGCGAACAAATAAATGGCGCTGATGAAGGTCATACTCGGCAGAGGTGAGTTAAATAAGCACTGAGCTGTACAGTCTTTTATTCCTTGACGATGGGCTCGCGTGAGAGTTCGAAACGTCGGATGAGTAAAATTCTGGTCCCAGAGAACGCCTTCCCGTCTTCTTCAATATATATATATATATGGTGGTTGGGTGCTCACCGCTCGTTACAGGACTCCCTTGATCCTTATTGCCTTGGGGCTAACACTAGAGCCCTCCAGTAGCCGCACAGCAACTAGTGATATAGGCAGAATACCATTACTGGTATATGTCATGTCCGGATCACCTGACTCCTTGTCCTGCACTACATAATTTCAGAAAATATTTCCCCGATTATTCTCTGTTGTCCAGATACCATTAGTCGCATAGAGAACGCTCGGGGACCCACTGAGGAGCCGAACCCTTCGTTGTTGCGATATGCAGTAGCAGAGACATCGGCGAAACATGTGTCTGGGCTGTACGGTATACCGATACAAAGGGAAGTGCAAGTACCAGGAATTATTTGAGAAGAAGTAGATGCGATCGTTGGAACTTATGCGCAGACTCGGTTTCTGCAAATGTGTCTCGACAATAATGTGTTGCCGAAATGCTTTGCATTCAAACCCCCGGTTAACATGGAGCTGGCGAGGTGAGCAGTATTTCAACACGAAAGACTAATGATCCGTGGGCTCCTTCAATATTGCCACGCGAGGCTGTGCAAATATCGTCAGAGGATTGACCAAGAGAAAGCCAGATGCTGTGAGTTCCGGGGTGAGTACAGTACAAAAATGCTTCAGCAGAGGGTGACTGAACTAGCCCGAGAATTGAAAGCGACACGCGACGCAGCACTGGAGAACATTTTCCGCAAGCTGCCTAATCCAAAGCCATCTAGAAGCGTCATACTGGTACACAGCCTGTCGTCAACGAAACTGACGAAAGTGCAATTACAGGTGTTATGGCACGAAGCCTATTTCAAAAAAGCTGATGCCAAACCTGTTAGCGTGATTGTGGCAGTGGAATCGGTCATCAATCAGACGGCAGTGACGGTGGAGACGAAGAACCTTATCCGACACCAGGTATTCTCCCTCCTAGTGGCTCATAAACCGCACGAAATACTCCCTTAGTTTAAACGAGATGCATCAAGGGAACTCAAGGCCGACAGAGACATCGTCATCGTGCCCGCGAACAAGGGGTGTTCCACAGTCGTATTGGACAGAACAGACTAACTTCAGAAAGCAAAAGACTTACTGGATGATCGCCAGTTTTATGTTCCATGCAAAACCAACCCCGTAAAAACGCTGAAGCGCGAAATTAATGCGACGTTGTCGGCACCGGAGAACTCGGATGCAATAACGCGAATGTCGAGAGCCCAAGACACGGCCTTGGCCCGGTTCTATGGCCTCCCAAGATACACAAGGAGAATGTTCCTCTCCGACCCATCGTACGATCCAACGTACGGACTGGCAAAAAGGCTATTTCTCAAAGGTCTGAGCGCTGACTTGGACAGCACAGTCAGTTCCTCAACACGATTCTTGGAGAAACTTAAAGGGGTAAGCCTCCTGCCAAGCGCTGTCACGATATCTTTTTATGCCATGTTCCTTTTACTTCTATTCCACAGCACCTAGCAGTCGAGACCGTCGAACTACTCCTATGAAGGAAATACGATGAAACTGAAAATCACCTCAGACACGTCTAAGTCCTTCAGCTTCTGAAGTGCCGTCGCAGGACGTACTTCACGTTTTACGGAACAATCTACAAGCAGGTGAAGAGAACACCAAGGGGTTGCTGATCTCCGGGCTCATAGCCGAGGCGGTCCCACCACGGTTGGATTCGCTGGTCTTCAAACACCACAGACCGAAATTCTGGGCTCTGTATGTGGATGCCACCTTCATCGTCATCGAATGGGATCAGTTTCGTGAGTTCAAAGATCGTCTCAACAGCATCTTAACGGACACACAATTTACGATGGAGGAGGAAGAAAACAACCAGCTGGCCTCGCTTGACGTCCTCATCTGTCACAAAGATTGTGGTGGCCTGAAGACTAAAGTGTTCAGGAAAGCGAAAAATACGATGCAAGTACTGAACTTTAACAGCAACCACCCAATCAACCACAAACTCAGTTGCGTAAGGACGCTATATCGGTGTGTTGAGACGCACTGAAGTGAATCGGAAGTTAAGGTTGCCAAATTACAATATTTTCGATAAGTGTTCAGAGAAAATACCTACCCGCACAACTTCTTCAACCGGTGCATGCGCAAAAGGGACGAACGACAAAATCGCACTGAACCTAAATATTGGCGTGCGATTCTATACGTCAAAAACGTATCGGAGGTCGTCAGCCGCCTTCTCGTTCCACTTGGAGTTGGAGTCGCACACAGACTGGAGGCCACAATTCGGCCTCAGGTAATGAGATCAAAAGACCCACTGCCAAGGCAAGAAACATCCGGAATTTTTGTCGGATCTGGTGCAGTTGCGGGCAAAGCATCTACGTCAGAGAAACCGGAAGACTGCTTTGGAGGTGAATTGCCGAACACGCGGCAGCAGTGTGGCGAAACGACGCCAATTCTCAAGTCGTGGCTCATTCGGCGAGAACTGGTCGCAAATTCAAGTTCTACGAAGCCGAAATTCTCGCAAGAGGTGAGAATCGCGTGAGCTGCGAGTTTACAGGCCCCCAGTCTATTAATAAGTGCAATGACCTGCCCAACCCACATTCGGTGTTGAGACTCAGTTTGGCCAGAGCAATCGGCCACTTGGGGAGCACTCAGGCGAACACATTTTCCAACGCCAGTGCCGATGAGCCAGATGGCCGAGCAATCAGCACGCCACCCTCCAACACGGGTGACGAAATTTCAGGGGATAACGACCCGTATGCTGGCCATAAAACAAATAGCGAACCAGAGCGCAGTCGCCATCGCTGAATGAGGAGCCGTTAATTGCCGTATGCGTGCAGTAGCATAGCGATGGCATCCTATAAATACTGCAACGCCCTGTGTACGAATTTCTTGTATATTATACTGTTTCAGGGGATGGTTTCGAGTTGGAATCCGAAACGTCAGGCAAATAATGCTCTTGTCCCAGCGATCGCATCTTCTTCTTCTGGAGTACCCATGTCGGGAGTTCGGTATGCCATCTTCGCCATATATATATATATATATATATATATATATATATATATATATATATATATATATATATATATATATATATATATATATATATGAAGATGTAGGGGCTCACCGATCTGCTTAAGGAACATGTATGTTCCGTTGTGCCCTAGAGCCCTCGCAGGCGGTCGCATAGCGGCGTGTAGCATATGATGTAATGGAACCGACAAAGACAAGGGAGACCGGAATGGCCATTTCTGGCTAATTAGCCGTCATCAGCCAGTCATACCTAATCCCAAGTGTGGCACACCTGGGATTCGAACCCGCAACCTTTGGTATTTGAATCGAACGCTCTACCATTGAGCCTGGTGTTCCACACTTGGGATTGTGTATGACTGGCTGATGACGGCTAATAAGCCAGAAATGGCCATTCCGGTCTCTTTTGTCTTTGTCGGTTCCATTTCATCATATGCTACACGCCGCTATGCGACCGCCTGCGAGGGCTCTAGGCACAACGGAACATACATGTTCCTTAAGCAGATCGGTGAGCCCCACACTTACATATATATATATATATATATATATATACATATATATATATATATATATATTCCGAATGTTCGAGAATATGCGAGGCCCAGGTAATTGTATAGAAGAAAACGGGAAGGCGTTCTCTGGGACTCGCGTGAGAGTTCGAAACGTCGGATGAATAAAATTCTGGTCCCAGAGAACGCCTTCCCGTTTTCTTCTTTATATATATATATATATATATATATATCTTGATCCAGATATAGCTACTAGAGCAAAACCCAAACACGTGTTTTGCCGATGTTTCTCCCACTGCATGACGCAGAAACGAGGGGTTCGGCTCCTCATTCGGTCCCCCAGCGTCCTCTATGCGGTTCCTGGTATATGGACTCCAGAGAATAATCGGGGAAATAATTTCTGAAATTATTAAGTGCAAGAGATGGAGTTAAGTGACCGGGACATTAATTTTTAGGGCCAGACCCGACATTTAAATGAACAAATATATATATATATATATATATATATATATATATATATATATATATATATATATATATATATATATATTAAAACGACAATTGCTTTCTTTTAATGAAAATGGAGGTTAAACCCATTCAGATTTTTCAACCTGAGTGGTTACCAAATGAGTACAGGAAAGAATATTTTCGATCCTTCTGTCTTTAAAAGCTATGTACATCGAAAATCAATGAGCAATAGCATACTGATAAAGCAGTCATTTTTATAGTGAATTTTTTGCAGGCAGCCGGAAAGAGTCTCTTTCAAATTTCAAATTCCTGAGATAGCAAAGCTACTATGTATGTGGTTGTTAATGGCCGTTGAGTCAAAGCATACACTCTGTGGAGTCCGTCCTTATGGTTGTTCTGACCTATTAGTGTTTCCTGATTGCGCGCATCCCAAGACTTTGGCGCAATGAGTGACATTGTGTAAGCGGGCATAGTCATAATCCTTACTAGAAACTAAGGCTCTGTAGACGTTTAGTAATTGATACAGATGGGTATTTAAGACTATATTGTATATCTTGCCTCTACTGAGTGCAGATACTTAAGAACAAATGGACACCACCTTAACATATTCTGTGTAGTTCCTGGGGCAACCGGAAAGTCAAACAGTCCTCCTTAGGTCAACTTACCTTCCTTGATCTGCATTGTAGTTTTCACGGCTATTTGAGGCTCAGAGGTCAGCACAATTTTCGGTTCAACAGATGCCTTCACAAATTTTGCCGGAGAGGACACGCGCAACAGCTAAAAAGTAAACCCATTCACTGGTCAGAGCACGGAACTGGAATCCTCACTGGACTACTTAGGTCACTTTCGGACCTTGAGTGAGAGTGAGTTGTCTGGGAGGAGTTACAGCAAATATCGCAGAGTCAACAGTTCCATTGCACCTAGTCTTCGTCAGTGTAATTCTTAGAACTACTTTATTTTAAGAGTAGGCATTTGTTCCTTTGATCTTCAATCCCTTACTCCAGGAGTTGCATACGCCTGTGGCACAAATGTTTGTCATACATAACTCCCGCTGAGTCGGTAAGCTTTCAGCTCACCCTAGCGTTCTGGCCCAATAGTTCTGCGGCTAGGCGGTGCCAACACTTTTTTGAGAAGTCCATGGGTGGGGATAGATTTCGGCCGATCTCAGTACTCATATTTTTCCCATCGATCGCGAGTTGTATCTTCAGTTAATCTTACTTCAGCCGGCCACCATGAAAACGGTTGTCGTTAGATCTATAGACACAGTCAAATTGCTTGCAACCATCTTAACGCAGTTTGAGTTCCGGTTGATCGATAAATTAAAAGTATTCTTGTAGTGCATTAATGCATGCTGGTAACGACTTACTTGTCATTCTGCTTAAGTAGGCGAATAACGGTGATGATAAAGGGTTTGTTTTGAAATCTTGAATCTCCTTCTCCAGCAGGAGACATTTTTTCAAGGTTTTTAAACGCCTAATGCACAACATTCCGTCGTACAGAACAGCATTTGAGCAGACGAATAACGGTGAGAGGAAAACTTTTACGGTGTCTTGCGTTCTATCACTAACATTTCGGAGACAAGTGAACACATTCTACAGATAAGCATGGTTAACATGCAATGATGACTAAAAAAACCGATTCGATGACACTTCTCATGAGAGCAGAGGCTAAATTACCAAGTACAACCTGAGTCGAAACTGACTGTCGCCTAAATTACCCCGTTTAGCTGACAATTCGGATGGAGAAGTCACGTAAATGCCTAGAGGAAAGGATTTATAAACCTAAACTGCCGAGAATTTGCAAGAAGAAACAAACTCTTTTAGGGCAAAACTTGGAGTAATGCAAAGGAGTAGATGAGGACTGACGGGCTCGGGCGTCTTTGCTTGCGTAGCTTTGAGTGCAGCCACCTCTTCGGTCTTTTTGTTGAGGAGCTGTAGGAAGTAATCACGCTCCTTTGAGATTCTTTGTAATTGGGCAGTTTTAAGTTCTAAAATCAAGAGCACAAATCAGAAGACCTTTGGGGTAGCTTTACTGACTAAACTAGCCGTTTGCCACTAACGTAGTGAAAATAATGCCTGCTTTACGGCGTATATTAATAAACTAAGCTTATCGTGTGAAATAGACACAATCGCTGGAATATGACCTTTATTAGCCAGACTTTTCGGATTCTCAATCGAATTATTCATCAGAGACAAATTCAGATAAGAATATTGGATTACCCAGGCTTTTTGGCATCTAAACGATGTAGTTGCTGGCTATGACTCTATCTC
Organism: Schistocephalus solidus; assembly: GCA_017591395.1. Classification (NCBI taxonomy): domain Eukaryota; kingdom Metazoa; phylum Platyhelminthes; class Cestoda; order Diphyllobothriidea; family Diphyllobothriidae; genus Schistocephalus; species Schistocephalus solidus. The sequence goes on along the minus strand of WEDG01000756.1, from coordinate 122,726 downwards.
GGATGATGGATGCCAGTGATAATCCAAAACTTCAGGCTAATAAATCTCCTGTTCCAGCGACCTTACCTCTTTCTTCGCGGCTTCTTCCTGAAACTCCCCTCCTCGTGAACAAACGAACCAACCAACCAAACCTGCTCCATTGAGATTATTTGTGCTTGGGCCGTTTTAAGTTCTCAAATTGAAATCACAAGGCTAAGGACCTTAAAGTAGCTTTGCTGACTAAACTAGCCGTTTGCCAGTAGCTTGCTGCAAATAATGCCTATTTTATGGCATGTCCTAATGAACTAAGGTTATATCTGAAACTTGTGTTTTGGGCCGAATGCAAAAAACTGTACTCATTTACACAGGTCTGCACTCCTACCGGGGTTCCTGTTTAAAAATCGCTTAATCTTTAGTTAGATTACTATCGTGCTAGCCCCGTGAGGACCACCGTTGGCCGGAAGAGCACAGGTTGGACTTGCAAGGCATTAACACCATGTTGCCTTCCTACATGCGCTAGCTTCGAATGCAAGATAGAGTCAAGACGGTGAAATATAGGCATGGGCGGAAGTGGCGATATCGGAATCTGTTCGGTCAAACCACATGCTTGTTTTTACGCAAACGCAAGCCATATTTAAAAATGATGGTTTTCGGATCTCTAAAGAATTTTTTCAACCGGATCCTCACACCTGAGTGGGAATGAAGCATCCTGGAAGAAGTCCGAGTGAATCTGTCTATGCTTGAGATCGAGCGATCAGATCTACGTGAAGTTAAAGCTTCCGTCTAAAGCGAGCCATATGAATATCCAGTACCACCCTTTTGGGGTCCAAGCTCATACAGAATGACTTATATGCCCCCAAATAAGATATGAGAACAGGGGCCGCTCGCACGTTAGGTTTTATGGTTAGCGTTAGAGTTAAGTTGAATGTAAAGGTTAGCATTAAGATATGTTACGTTTAAGATTAGGATTACTGTTAATTGTCTGATAATGGTTGGGGCAGGATTACAATTGAGGTTGGGGCTACGATGTAGGTTAAGGTTAGGGGTGATGTTAGGGTTAGAACATCGGAATTTTAACCTTCCTTGATTTATGCGCAGAACCACCTTTATTGCATGGGCGGGGTGTACCTATTTCCGTTTCCTGATTAGGGGTCCAGATAAGTAATCTTTACCTAGTATACGGTGAAATCATCAAGCAATTGAGCGGTTTCACATTTACCAAACTTCTAATACAAAAGATAGGATAAGCCGAGCTCAGGAGCAAATAATTCACAGTTTCTTTATACTACTGGAAAAGTGCTAATGGGTTGAGGCAACAGGTGATACTACTGTGCTTGCCCATACGGCTCTGAATAATAAACTGAAAAGTACAAGGAGGGGAGAACATATTTCAGAAATCTGCAGAGGTAACCTGTGCAGGATAAGTCATTCTCATACCAAGGCTATTAGCGATGCCGGTGCGTTCCCGTTCAAGTCCACAGATGTGTGAGCGAAGCTTGCTAATTGTACTCTGGGAATCTTTCATCATCTTGGCTTGCTTTTCCATTTCGCTTGAGAGTGAGGTTTTTCTGAGCCATGAGGTTTCGGTGTTCGGTAGCTAGTCTGGAGGACTGAAGCATGGAAGAAGGTATCACGGGGGGAGGCAAGTTTCAAAATCCAGCTACGGGCATGTGGCTTCAGTCGCGACTCATTTTGGTGCAGTTATTTTTCGGAAACTTTTACACTTCATTGTTAACTTAAAAGGGAATGGAATGCTGCCAAAGTGTTTTTCCTTCCCCTCCCATTAGAAAAAAAACAAATAAAAAGGGGTAATTTTAAAAATCATTACCGAAAGCCCAATTATAAGGTAAACCCCTCTTATAGCGAGCCCTGTAGTCTTAGTTCCCGGCGTGTTTCCAGTGGCCAACAGCATAACGGGTCCCATCCGCTAATTGTTTCCTTTAGTTTGCCAGAAGACCGATGTTAAGGAAGTTCTCCTTAAAAGTCAGTACTATGAGAAGACATATCTGGCACGTTTCGTTAACAGGGTAGAATTACACTTGAGAAACATAAGTCAGCCTCATTAGAGAGGCCGTAGGAGCCCCGTCTGCGAAGGCAAACAGACTACTCTCAGTAGCAGTGCAGCACCACGTCAGAAGATTCGTCTAGCCGAGAGCATTTTCGCAGTTACTTTTGCCGTTAAAAAGTCGTAAATTTCGCCGGCATAAATAAATCCTTTTTCATACCAGTTATTTCACGTGCCACACGATGTTCTATCAATAGACATCGTGGGAAGTAAACTTGACAAAGCGTTATGGAATTGGACTGCTGATTTTACTATCAAAGTCTCCAAACACATCGTTATTTGACATGTTATAATGGAGGCCGTCGGAAGACGATCTGCCCCTCGAGCATAATAGTGGCCTGTCTCTAACTCAAGGTCATGCCCGCAGACGTGATGACTCGCCGGATGCTCGCTTCAAAATAATGCTGGTTCGCTGAGCTAATGATTCCAGGTAGAAATCATCGTTAACTACTTATGCAAACTGTTAGAACACACTTACCTTATGCATAGGCTAAACGCATATGGTATATTTGATTTGAAGCGAAATCGATTTCGTCCACTCTCACTTACTATTATAGGTGATCATAACTCATGAATTCCAATCAGTTCGCTCATTTTATGCTGTTCACTTAAGCGTTCAGTAAACCCATTTGGAGTTAAGTATGCCAGAAAGGTCATCGGGATGGGATAACCACACATGGGCATTTATAATTCGGCCTATCGCGTTCGCGAGTTGTGAAATCGCATCACAGCATCTGTCCTTCTGTCAACTGAATTACTCGTACACCCAGTCAAAGGTTTTCGTACTTAAAACCGGTCGTTCAACCGGCCAGTCAAGCAAAATTGTGGTTGCATCAACTGGAACATGGGTATCGATAGAAAGAGGATTAAATTAGTTGCAGAGTTTATTTGCGTTGTGTAGACATACTTATAACTTGGTGCATGGGATCTCCCCGATCGTTTATGGGACTCCCTCGTCGTGTTCTGCCTTGTTGATCATTCTCGAGCCCCGCCAGCAGTCGCACAGTGACTATGTATGTAGGCAGACGAACATTACCAACTCGGGTGTTGCACCACCTAGAGCTGGGTATGGCTGGCTAATGACGGTTAATAAGCCAGAAATGGCTAGTCCAGTCTTCCTTGTCTCTTTCGGTAATTGTTTTGTATACATATACTTTCTCTTAAACTCGTCGTTGTGTGGGGGACGGCTCAACTCTTCTTTTTTCATTTTCAGTGGATATCCCCACTTAGATGGACGGCGAGGTTCAGGCTTCTTTTTAAAAACATGTGGAAGAAATACGGCGCTATTCCAAACAAGGACGTCTACAATGTGTCCCGTGCAGCACCAGTGAATTGCTTGTAAATTAATTTCTAGAGCTGGTAGATTTACACAGCATCTACCGCACTCTCTCACCCACCTTGCTACAACGGAGGCCGGCGCTGGCGCAGTCAGTGGAAATATGCAAGCCAACAGAGTTTATGAACCGGATGTCAATTTCCATAGCAAGACTCAGGATGTTTCTTAAGTTGGCAAATTGGTAAAGTGTACGTGTCTACTTATGATGCTCGCACAACTTGCCGCCATCTTATCATCGTTCTCAAATTTTTCTAACCAAGATAAACGTATTAGCAAATGGTTGTGCTTTTGGGGCAGCTATTCCGCAAAAGCACCTAGGACTAACTTCCTTATTAATGGCCTATGAAGATAGATAGGGGAGGGCATTGTTGATTTCCCAACTATTTTTGACACATACTACTGAACCACCTACTATAGGGCCATCTTTTGTTTTTCCTGTAGGAAATCCTAACTTCTCCCAAGCAACATTAGCCTGGACTATCAAACTAGTTCAACCTTCCTGTCTCTCCCTTATCTTTTAGTAGTCTAACTTGAAAGCAAGTAAAAATGCGGGACAGTATGCGGAAGTGTGCTTTTGCAAGTTTTTGAGGGCAAGAATAAGTTTATCCAGGGATTAGGTCTCGATAATATCACTGCTAAGCGGTTATGAACGGATCCGTTGTTTACTCGTTCACTTCCACGAACTGGTCAACATTGTTGATTGGGTTTGGTGGTTTGAGTCTCTGCTTAACCCTCCTTCCCATGAGTTAGCTATGAGAAATTTCAATGTTTCCCAGTGTTACACGGAGGATGCTGATTCCCTCAAACTGGTTCTGAATGGCTCAAATCGAGGCTACGTAAAGAGCCCAAAGAAGCACTTTTCGGACAAACCTCGGTGCACAGTTTTTTTACTATTTCCAACGGACTTGGGGGCTTCTTCGGAGATGCTTCTTCCATGCAGAGCTCTTTTTTAGTTCTGTGACCGAACTTTTCCAAGAGGGCAGTAATTTCAGATGTGGTTTTGGTAGCCTGTGTGGTTACTTCGTAGAGGCGGTTCAGCGCATCCGTGGCCTCCTGGAGTTTCCGCTCAGCATTACGCCATTTGTCATTTTTATCCATCAAATCATTCTCGAGTTTTTGGAGATGCTCCTAAAAGCAAACCACATGTACTAGAAGAGACTTACTATATATGTCAAAAGTTAACCATATTTTAAGGATTGACCCATGGTTGAATGAAACCGAGTTGAAATCTTTACTTCGAGGGAGAATTTACTAGGGTGCTCTGTGACAGTATCAAGTTACTCATGATTGACAGCTGAAGTAATTGTTGGTTTTTAATTTCCTCAGAAAGTAATCGCTAACTTGGAGTAAAACAGTTTATTTGAGGCATTATGGGTTAAGACTGAAAGCTGATATTAATATTTGAGCCAACAGTTACCAGCCGCAACGGAATAACAGTTTAATATTTAGTAAACTGCCAAGAGGCAATCATTAGTATGTACAGGGGTTACATTATAAAATATAATGACAGCGCATGTGCTAGCTTAAGGCCAGACACATGGTTCACCAATAATTTTCCGCCGCACAGCCCAACTGCAAGGGGTTCGGCTTATCGGTGGGTCCTCCAGAGTTCCCTTCTAGTCAACGATGAATCTCCAAGGAAACTAAAAATCAGCAATTTCTTAACTATAGTATCTGCCAGCAAGCACGCAAGGAACGCTGGGGAACCCACTGGTGAGCCGAACTGTTCGTAGCGGCATAATATCGGTGAAACGCGTCTTGGCTAAGACCAGTGCTGCCAATAGGTGTATCCTGTAGCTGAATTAATGCCCACTGTCATGCAGACGGAAATATAAGCTGGGAGGACCCTTTTCCTTTGAAGTGAAGTTCGGCAGTTATCATCTCTGCTCGCAGGATAATGCGATTATGCTGACGGTTTGGTTATCCTCCATTTTAAGGAACTTTGGTTTTTAAAGGTGATTTTATTTAAACTTCAGCACCATCCACAAAAATTCTAGAGCTAGACCTTTGACGTTGACTTTGAACGCAACTAAACCGGAAGTGGAGGTTCATTGCAAGCAATAAAAGAGAAGGAACTTGAAATGGACATGATCTCCAACACCCCAACTAAGTCACTTCATCCTTAAAGCAAAAACATGGGATTAAAGTTCGCTCTTAACCCTATATGACGCAGTAGCTGATTAAATGTTTTGGTCCTCTACCCAGATCCTAGCTAAAAGACGAAGGACCCTGTTCCCAAACGTGTTAACACACGACCCGGCTAATCGACTCACTGCCCACTAGATGGCGCCAAAGACGATCCGCTAGCTGCTGCAAATATTTTCATTTTATTGATTTGTCTAAAAACTTGAGGGTTGACTATTTCAAGTAAAAACTTGCTCACAGATATGTTAATTAACTTTGCTCAATAAATAAAATGGTGCGTTATCATAGGCCAAGGTGATATGTAAAGGTTTAAGCCTTTACCTCTCTTGCTTCCAGTTTGGCAGTTAGGGAGGAGTAGTGCTTTGTTGCCTCGTCCCGTTCAATTTTCAGTCGGGTGGTCTCGCATCTGGATTCCTCTAGGGAAGTTTCCAGGGCATGGATTTTAGCCTCCAGTGTGACAATATTCGCCTACAGAAAGACGTATATCAGGCCCTAGCTGAAGAAGCAGCACGTATGTCCAAAAATCAACCAATACAAAATTTCATTAATTACGTTCAGTTTGACCAGGTCAAGCTGACAATAGCTTTTCTTTTTCAGTCTGGTAACTTATTGGCGGCTGTCTTGAATCCAATACTCAATTATTCATCTTGCTAGTGGTTATTTAACTTTTTGTGTTTCCGACTACTGAAAACCCTAATTTCTCCTACAGGCCATTTATATGTTAATTGAAATTTCGGTTTTGGCCCTAAAAAGTTATGTCCGGATCACCTGACTCCATGTCCTGCACTTAAAAATTTCAGAAATTATTTCTCAGATAAATATATATCGATAATATCATAATATATATCAAGTCGCTATGCGACTGCCCGCGAGGGCTCTAAAGTGAGCTCCAAGGCACAGCGGAACATAAGTGTTCCTTAACCAGATCGGTGAACACCACACTTTCAAAGTCCATATTCCCGATCGCAACCGACAAAGCAACCGGCCCGTGGCTCAATGGTAGAGTGTTACACTCAACGACCAAAGGTCGCGGGTTCGAATCTCGGGTGATCCACACCTGGGATTGGGTATGACTGACTGATGACTGCTTATAAGCCAGAAACGGCCATTCCGGTCTCCCTTGTCTTTATTTTACAAACTGAAGGAAGGTGTTTGTGGCCCTCACTTTCTGAGGAATATATATATATATATATATATATATATATGATAGTGTGTGGCTCACCGATCTGCTTAACAATATATATATATATACATATATACATATATATATATATATATATATATATATATATATATATATATATATATATATATATATATGACAAAGTGGAACCGACAAAGACAAGGGAGACCGGAATGGCCATTTCTGGCTTATTAGCCGTCATCAGCCAATCATACCCAATCCCAAGTGTGGAACACCTGGGATTCGAACCCGCGACCTTTGGTAATTGAACCGAACGCTCTACCAATGAGCCACAGACTCGTTGTTTTGTCGGTTGCGATCGGGAATAGGATGATAGTGTGTGGCTCACCGATCTGCTTAAGGAACATGTATGTTCCGTTGTGCCTTTTGTCAACATATGCTACACGTCGCTATGCGACCGCCTGCGAGGGCTCTAAAGTGAGCTCCAGGGCACAACGGAACATACATGTTCCTTAAGCAGATTGGTGAGCCGCACACTATCATATATATATATATATATATATAAAACAGACCTAACCGTTGGATCGTTAACACAGAGGGACCAAAGTCCATCATCGTTTTGTTATCTTCCAGTTTCTTTCGGGGCTGCTGGTAGTATTTATTCAGGCACAGAGGTATGGGTGACCTTCCATCTACTGGGCTCCCCAGAGCAAAGATGCTACAGGTAGCGAGTTTGGCGCCACAAACAGGGCCCAAGGGGATCAGCAAAACAACATAAGACGTAAGGATCATGGCAGTCGGAGGATTGACAGTGACCAACAAACAGGACGGTAATAAGACAACAAGGGAGAGGAAGCAGCATTTTCATCCTTGGGACTGGTACGTGAAACTTGACTGCAGTGTTGGCATTAATGGTTATTTCGTTCAGCTAGCTCGGTGATGACCTCCCCAAGACAAAATATGCTTGAGGGTGATGAAGACTTGGGTAGCATCAGCTTCCCGTCCTTTAACGCATACAGTGACTGAAACTTCTCTTGAAATGTTAGCCAAAAATTGGAAACGCCAGGATGCCAGCTTTTGAATGCACGCCATGTTTGGCGCCTAAAAAATCGAACTCAGAATTTAACGGCTACTTACGTAGTAGGCTTTTTCAATCTTTGATGTCCTTAAAATTTCAAATAAGTTTTTTTAGAGAAAAATGCCCATACATTTCCTTTCTTGTACTCATTTACTACAAAGTCATATCTTCTTAAATGTTTACACTCAAAAAGGGTACTTGTCATTGAAAATCAATCGAAAAGTCATAATGCATAAGCATTCGCTTTATACTGAGTGCGGCTTTTTGTTGTCGTCCGAAATGAAGTTTATTCAATAGCCGATATGCTGGATGGGGATAATGCTGCACGCTAATCAATCTTACAACCTCAGTTAAGTAGTTTTTACTAGTCACAAACCCATTGCAGCATTTGATTAACACCTCATGCATTACACTTCAATCATCAGACCTGCCTTCATTTTAGCTGCAGTTCGTCTATGCCGATTCGAAGAGACACTCACAGGAAATAAAAACAGTTGCCAGCAGATAATGGGTAAATGAGTCAATGATCAGTCTGACCAGCTCTTCTCATCTGTGGTGCTGTTATGGATAGCATGGATAGATGGTCATGTCAGGCTCTTTTAACTTTCGCTGAAATAGTTCTGGATTACATGTCACTTGTGATTTTGCCATCTCCAAGAGCCCTATACCGTAGCTGCGGGGTTAACTGGATAAAAGATCTCTTCTTATATAATGAAGATGGGTATGCAGACAAGGTGGCTGAGTGACTTGTCAGACGGAAGAATTTTGACCAGTAGCACCAGCCCTGCATCGTTTGGCTCTGTATTCGGGTTCAGAACCCAAGTCTTCCCGGTTTGTTTGGGTACAGGGATGTGGGACGATTGCAGCTAGCTTACAAATGGCCATTTTGGTCTCCTTTTTCCTTGTCTGTAATAGGTCTCAACCTAAATGACTTTAATGGTAGTGAAAATGTTAGTTAGTGAATGACTGCCCCTACCCATTACACGGGTGTTATTAGTGAGAGCTTGTTAACGAATACAGGACCCTTCTGACACTACAAACTGATTAAATCTGATTACTTTTCAACTTTATAATAATGAATCCTTTTTTAGGCTAGCCCGTTTAAGTTTCGGCATTCTAAGCATATGGGGTGATCAAGAGGTCAACGCCTTTCAAATAATGTCAACTATCGAAAGCGTATTTTGCAACTTTGGCATTTCTTTGGGACTACTAGCAGTTAATTATCATCTCAGAAGTTTGAATTATCTTCGAAGCTGAAGAACTTTGATATAGGAAATAAAAATTGCCTGTGCATCTTTTTCAGTTTATAAGCTCAAACTATCACTGTCCAGTTTCAAAGGAGAGTAGGAAAAAACACAGGAATTCGTGAAGTTTATGGAGTTGAGCGCGGTATGCGACCTAAAAGGTGTGACTCCTATAATTAGTGACTTTTATAATGACTTATAGTTGAACATCACACAGCCAGGATTTTGTGGATACGGAAATTCCTTCAGACAGAATAAATAAGCAGGTACGAAAGTGACTCTTCTGCGAATACGGAGCATGCGTCAGCGATTCCTTAGACGTATCTGATAAACAAGGTGGTGAGTCTTTCCTTGATAAAAGGCCAAAGTTCATATCCTTTTTGTCGAAATCTTCTATTACAAGTCCTCTCAAAATGGACCAAATGCTACCACCACCATTGGCATTGAAGCTGGGCAGGATTAGCGACCTGGCGTGTAAATCGTGATTGGGTAATGGCACAGACGACACCAAAGACGACGGCAGTTTGACCACCATGTAGCATCGACAACTTGCATGTGACTTAGTTTAGAGTGAATTCGAAGTTATTTGCACTAACCTCACTATCGCCTTCCTCAACCTCTTGCTCCGAGGATACGAACCTGTCAAGACGACCGGAGGCGAGCACAGATGCACTGGCTGACAGCCCGCCTACGCGTGTCACATGCAAAGGGCCTGACCCTCCTTATGTGTACCAAAATATTGTGAGGATGGCTTGAAGCTCATTTGGGTGAGAATTTCCTACAGGCCACATAACGAAGGAGTTATTAGAGCCTGAGTATCACTCCTGAGAAGGACCAAGTTATGTCCTTGTTTGACAGCCCTTCAAAACATGACTTTCAGCGCTTCGTGGTAGCTTGAAGTGCGTCAGATTTATTATGATGAGAAGCCGCCTTTTTGCATTTCAGTCTGTCAAGCACCAGTCAACAGTCCGAGACTGTCAACCCACTGGTGATGGGATTGGTTGCCGTTGCTGGCGCAACGTGACGGCCTTTGTCTGTGGCGTGCCACCACACGTCTGTTTGGCAATATTTATGGACTCGCTCAATGACGTGAACCAGTCTGTATCGGGGTTCGTCGTGCGGGCCAACATTCAAAAACAAATAAAAAAACTTTTAGCTCACTTGTCCCAGTCAGTCGCCTGTGCTCCGACCTGGACTCGAAAGACTCCTGACTTAACGCCGAGTGGTTTGGTTACTAAAGTCATGTCGGCTAACACTGAGTCGCTAGCTCTCCACCTGTCGGCAGTGGTAAGGGTAACGTCACACAGGGCTGCCGCTCCGGTCTCAAAGGCGAAACTTCTTTATGCGTCCTACAGTCAAGCAAGGTCGGTGACCTTCACTGCACTAAGAATTACTTATATGGCCTCCTAAATTGGATATGGGAATAGGAATTCTCAACCAAAGTTATAAACGTGGCACTGCTCATAATTCAAGGTAAGGTAAATATTTCTACGTGCTAACCTTAACGCTGGCCCTAACAAAAACTTCAACCGTAGCTCGTATCTTAACTGTAACCCCACGCTTGACCATAGCAATACCCTAATTTATCTGGAAATTGGCTGAAAGTCACTTGCATTGCGGGCGGTTCCAGGCCCCATGCCCCAGGGGACCGTATAATTAATTCCTACCGGCAATTCTATGGAACTTTTTATCATGGTTCGAGGTTACGTTGTTTATCTCTCAGAAACAGGACCCTTGGTTAGTGCTTCTATGTCCTAGAGCCTGTGGCATGCCCCTTCATGATGGAGTTCACCATGAAGACAACCAGGCTGGATAGAGTCAGCCGTCTATTGAACCAATATCCAGAATATTAATGTTACTTAGCTATACTCCAATGGAAAATGTATCAGGAAGCAATTTTCCTGGCAAAACGCCGTGCAACATATACCGATCAGCTCAAAAGTCGTTAATGCTGCATCCAGCAAAAACTTTCTGGAGCTAGGCATTTTATCTGCAATCGCGGAGTAACAATTTTCGGTCAGATGAAAGGTCGTTCCAAAATGCGGTGTTGTTGACTTATATTCGCAGGGGGTGCCAAAAACCATCGCCTAATTAACCAAATGGCATACGTTTAACTTTGTGTTTTCATCCATGGATGCCTTCTTTAATTCATTAATCGTCCTGTTCTTCTCAGTCAGTTCCTGCTGGAGACTTTCCCGAGCTTTGTTTGCTCTTTCACTGATGGTTCGAGCTTCCTGAGTAGCCATTTCAGCACGCTGGATGGCAGCAGCTAGCTCAGAATGCATTCTGGATTTCTCTTCCTTGAATCTGAAAGAGCGCAAGCACATATATATTGTTGTAGGTTAAATGGCCATAAGTGAATAGGTTAAGTAAGTTTTTCGTGTCGAGTTTATGAATGACGCGGTTTGCACTAACCTGGGTAACAAACACCATTGAAACTAAAAATAATTTCAGGACAGGACAACAAGCCCGTGACTCAGTGGTAAGAAGGTTGGACTTCTAACCAAAAGAATGCGGGATCGAGCCTCAGAGATTGCAAGTCTTGGCTTAGGTATGGCTAACTGATGACGGCTGATAAGCCAGAAATGTCAATTCCAGTCTCCCTTGTTTTTGCCGGTAATCTTATTTGGCAAACAATACTAGTCACTATGCGACTATCTGCTGACCCTAGATTGAGTCTCAAGAGCACAACGGGACAATTGGGTCCTGTAACCGATCTACCGATTTCACAATTAGCAACAGTCCGTTTGTCTCTTTGTAGGCAATTCCAGCAGTGGTTTTCGTATCGGTAGAATGATATAACTGACAACGACAGGACAGGTTGGAATGGCCATGTCTGGCTTATTATCCGTCGTCAGCCAGTAATAGCCGACCCCAGGTGGTGCACCACCCGAGGATCGAACCCGTGACCTGGTTATTGCTGTCTAATTATGGTTACGGAGCCAGAAATGGTCGTTCCAGTCTCCCTTGTCGTTGTCGGTAATTTCATTCTGTCTAGATCACTAGCCGCTGTGCGGCTGCTGGTGGGACTCGAAAGTGAGCCCCAAGGCAGAATGGTACGTGTGAGTTCCGTTATCGATTGGGTGAGCACCCATCTATCGGTGTTCTCACCATAGATCTAATACAACATGGCACCAGATGCAGTTTCACCAGGTCTATGGCTATGTTGCTTTCCGATGATTTTTATTCTTCAATCACTTGTATCTGACTGTCAGGTGAAAAACGTTAATATTTGTATTCGGTTCGTATTCTACCCTACCTCACTGTTTACCTTTTGTGATCTGAAGGTGATTAATTGTAAGAATTCATTTGGCCGCACGATACCAGGATGTTAGTCAAACCTGACTCTCCACGCCCTAAACACAAGCTTACCATCTGTCGTTTGCACCTGGGAGTGACGTTTAACCATCTATTGTGTATTTATCACTGCATTTGGACGCCCTATGCTAGACTCATCGCAGCTCTTATTATTTTGACAGGCTCATATGAGCAAATTGAACGATACTGAAAGGGTCTTTTCCAGCTTAGTCTTCATCGTCATCTAGGCATAACTCAGCACAGGTTAGTTTGGCCCATGGTTTGAACCTGTATGCTATTTTGTAATCCTGACAGATCGGCCAATACCAATCTTGCGCGACTCTTTAGGATAAACTCTGCCATGCGCGTGTCAAAGCTCGAGTTTGGCATAGGTTCTGAACACAGGTTTTCTTAGTAACGAGCGGTTGCATGGGAATTACGTCGTGTAGGTTCTAAGTCATGCCATTCAAGGGTAAAAAAATATCACAGTAGAGACTAAATAGGTTATGAGAACGTTAAAAGAATGTGCAACCAAATAAGGAGCCTTGTGTAGCTCCCAACGCAACCGAAAAGAGAGAAAACACAGGCTTTTCTAGAGCATACGCATCTTCTGGGGACATTGTGGGCAATTAAGGATTTTGGAAATTCATGGAGGGTGAGGTTAATGAAGAACAAAATACTTTCTGAAGCAGTTGGTTCTTAAATATTGTTTTGCTTATGCATCATTACAAGGCGTTCGTGGATGTTATCGAATGTTACATACTGTAAACTTACGTATTTTTAGGCTTGCGATTAACAAAACTACATAGGTAAAAGTGGTGCCTCGTGAAGCAATAGAAATGTTCAAAAGGAGAATGTTATTCAATTTCTTAAATTACCTCTTATCAAAATCGGAAGCCATTTTTGATTTGTCTGACAAAATTTCCTCTTTGATGTTTTTTATTACTTCGGCTGACTCCTGATATTTTGCTGTTTTTGAGGCGAGATCGGATCTCAAGGTCTGAAAGCAGAAATAAAAGAAATGATTTACTTCATTCCTTCAGTTAAGGCCACGGGCTGACAAGCTGAATTCTGGTACAAGCAAACGTAATTGTTCTCCTCTCACCTCCCCGTCCCAAAAAATGCCCCAATTATGTGTCCACCTACCACCTCTCTCACACCAGTTGTTTGTTTGTCGTTAGCTGTTCTGTCGCGCCAACTGATCTATTTCGACCACTTCAATTTCTCTTCTGTTCCTTTCTTCTGACGACGGGTTGGTTTCACCAACTTTAAAATTTACGAGTACAACTCGATATGGTCATTTACTGCGGTGGTTTTATGGAGAATTTGGTTGTAGATGAATATGTAGGTTTTTATATGCGGTGGTCAACGGTTCAGGTCAGATCTCAATTAGCCAGTTTTTGGCATCCCAGGTGCTGACAACATCGATGTTTATGTAGGTCTTCAAAAATCTTCTTCCGCATAGCTGCTATGGTCCAATAACAGGGTTCATTTGCTTGTTCTGGCAAGAGGAACGGTAAACTGCTTATGTATCTGACCTTCTATACACTGCCTGAAACGCAAATGACCAAACCATACCCCATTGTGAAAAGGCGATATCGGTAGAATCAAGATGATAATAGCGTTCACTTAAGGCTTTCTTTGAGCGAAAGCTCTCCAAGACATTCCGAAATCCTTTGGTAGGGATTTGCAATCACAGCTATCTCCTTCTCCAACTTTTTCCCAAGACGTAGGAAAATACACCTAGTGACTCCGGCTCTGCCGGCAAAACCATGCAATGACCACCCCAAATGCTGTGTAAAACCCTTTCGACACATTTTCAAACTTTGCATGCGATGTCGCCTAACTTTCCAATTGTTAGAACTTTATGGTGCGTTTATGCCAACCATTTTGTTGTGGACAGTTGGCCTCCGACTAAAGAATGATACTCTTACGGGTGCAGTGTTCGTCAAAGGCGGTCATAAGGTGAACAGATAGGAAATAGGAATTTTAGAGGTTCCAGAATGCCCGAAAAGTTGAACTGACTGCGGGATCTAAAACCAGTTGCGGGGGAGCAAACCGCACGACTGAGAGATCACCCAGAGCTATGCCGTCTGTTCAATAGACTAGGAAATATATTTCGTACTGGGCATTATAGAAGAATGATGGGTTTCACGATTCAGCAGGGAAAATCTTTGATCATGCAAAGAAATAAAGTCCTATTCAACCATAAAGACTTTTAGGTGAGGCCAGGGATTACGAACCCCACGTAATGCAGGCAGCCTTGCGCTTTATTCAAGAGAGATTACATAAGGGTAAGCGTTAGCGTTGGAAGGATGGTTATCTACTCTTCGGGAGAGTTAGCGCAAGGTCACCTGCATTGCTTTCGGGGTTCCTATTGCCTTATCTTTGCAAACTTCAATCGGAAATTTTTGATCGGTGAACCTGCGGATGGTATAATTGGCGGACAGAAATATTTTCTGTTCTTGTCCCTGTTTTTAGGAGGATGACTTCTCCTATTGGTCCATTGACCTTAGTTAGCATTAACCAAAGGGTGTGAAGCATGACACGAAAATACAAATGAACCCTTGCTTGTCGTACAGTGAGTATCTGTAGCAGCCTTAGGTGGGATGGTTCCTCCCGAAGGCGAACGCATCTGTCCATGCACTCTGGCACACCCATGTAGGCTTCCAGGTCTGTGGTGGACGATGGACAAGATCTACCCTGATGGCAGGTAACACCCGTCATTTCATAATATCACCATGATTTCTTATTTTATATAGGTATCCGATTTTCCAGTTAGGTGGCCAATCACAATTACTTTGAGCATAGCAGTTTTTGCTTCGTCAGACCCGGGAAGTTATTCACTCTGCAGCTAGCCTTTTATGAGTGCGGTTTCCCTCCACCTTCTGTCTCTCCCTCTGTCACCTTTGTACGCACTTGTTACTTTGCCCCTAAGTTATTGAAAACATTTCATCTTCGGGCTAGAATTATCATATATACAACGCCGAAAAAGGACTTTCACGGTTCTATTTTCTTCCCTTTAACTATACGAGCATTGGTCTCCTTTCACGCACAAACTCCTGTAGTAATCCTGGATGAGTCAGTGAAGCGATATTTACTTAACTGTGAAAAACTAAAAAATGGTTTCAAACCTAAGCGTAGCCAGCACACAAGTGACCTATAGCTTTTTGTGAGAATGCAATAATTTTATGCATATAAGTGAGGAGGAAGAGGAGGAGGATGATGACCATCGGTAGAGAACGAAGTTTTTATTTATAAACGGAGCCTTGATTCTGCTTGCTTTGATCCTTTCCGAAAGCGAAGCATTTAAGAGAAGACTAAGACAAGACTAGACAACAGGATTTGTTTAAACGGGAAGTGTGACACCAATAAAACCTGTGAA
The DNA here is from genome assembly GCA_017591395.1 of Schistocephalus solidus. Taxonomy (NCBI): domain Eukaryota; kingdom Metazoa; phylum Platyhelminthes; class Cestoda; order Diphyllobothriidea; family Diphyllobothriidae; genus Schistocephalus; species Schistocephalus solidus. The sequence continues at coordinate 107,053 of WEDG01000756.1, read as the reverse complement.
GACCAACATCGGAAGTGGAAAAGGTTCCGTGCTAATTGCAGGGGACAAAAATGAAACCTGGAAAAGAAAAGATATGTTGAGGGACGCTAAAGGAAAACAGAAGAGGCGATTACGAAAAATAGAAGGAAAATCAACTTAAGAAACATTGTGCACGCAGAAGAGACGGATTGACAACTTACTCGAATAGCCGAATAGAGGCAGAAGATTATTGACGGTAGCGCATGAACCCCCCGGTGGCCAATTGTAAACAGACTGTTAAATGCCGTCTCGTCCACGTCTTTGAGAATATGCTTCCCAAGTTCCAGGGCTTCTACAGCCGACCCATATAATTCTTCGTACTGTTTCCTAGATCTGTCCCCCTAGCATAAAAGGAAAGAGTAACAAGGGTGTGGGATGAAAAGTAGCATGCCCTCTATGGATCGAACAGGCTATGATGAGCTGAATTTCTCTGCCTAGCTCGGCGTTTAGGCCTTTTTCCTAGAGACGAGATGGAAGCAACAAAAGTGGCGTCTTCGGTACCTGCATGGATTCTACGCGGGGCGACTGATCTGGTCGCGCCTTGTGTTTTCTCTTTGAATTTGAGCCTCGTTTTTCTCGGACTTTTGAAGAGTCTGTTCGAGGGCCTGGAGTTTCTGCACGATTGCGGATGTCCTGTCCTGTAGCAATTAAAAAAGTCATATCTAGAATATCATTAGCTACAAAGGAATAGGCTTTTATCGTTTGCACAATTATTTTTCGATGAGATGCAGCTTCAGGATAAATCTAATTGTGACCCCAACGTCCAGAACTAGTTAGGGCAAAACTTTAATGAAGAACTTATCAAAATTAGGTAAGACTGGTCAGTCTCCAGGTTCAACATGTTTTACGATAAACAAGGGCATGGGTTATTTTGCCAATTATTCCAAGATTTCTGATGGTACGGCAAAACCTGACCAGTGTGGCGTAACCGAGCAGTAATTGACAATCTACCATTATTGATAGTCTTACTCGGAAACCGACAGGATAACGAGCTTGTGACTAAATTGTTGGTTTGTTGGACTTCTAGCCAACCATTCGCTTGTTCGATCCTCAGGGGATGCACCACCTGAGATTGGGTGTGGCTGGCTGATGAAAGCTAATAAGCTAGAAATGGCCATTCCAGTCTTCATTGTCTTTATCGGTAATGTCATTCTGCCTATATTACTAGCCGCTGTGTGGCTGCTGGCGACGCTCGAGAGTGAGCCAACGGAACAACGGGACGAGTGAGCCCTATACCCGATGCGTAAGCACCCTTTTGCGATTTACAATGCTTAGACTCCTAGTGTTCAGAAACCATGACCAATACGGAGACTCTTCTGTTTTGGATCCCGGCATTCTTGCCTTTCGCCTGGGAAAAACGCATTGCATTCGAAGTGGCGAGTCTCTTAAAAGTACCATGATAAAAAGGAAAGTAAAACCTTTAATGGAACATCGATGGTGGGCGGACGTTTTTTTGGAATAAGCAGGATTCTATGGATCAAATTTTATCCTGCGACGCGTTTCAGATGGTCTCCAGTGTAACGGTTATCAATATGGCTTTATCTATGCGAGCTAACAGCTACCACCTCGGTATGTTATTCTGAGTTCCTGAATTCTACTCACCTCATCGGAGGCGCGGTATTTATGGACAACGCAGGTGATATAAGTATTCCCTTTGTTCCAAACAATCATTTCAATCGGTGAAATTTACATAATTTACAATAGCATTGTTTCAGAAAATATGCTTTACCTAATTCATAATTCCTAATCTGTGAAATATTAAAGATACATTAGCTTGCCCATGATGCTAGAGTAATTTTCGAAACCTCCCCATGGTTTCTTCTTAAGACCCACTCAGCGTCCACTGGTTTCCTTCAATTAAAACGGAGCCTTGTTACAGGCAGTTTGAAGTCCAGCAAAGTGAGCCGTTGATTTGAACGGGGCTGCACCTTCTCTCCCACTTTTCTCTACTTTGTATGTATGGTTGCTATGTGGAGACCTTGTAGGTCTCTTAAGGAGTTTTAACCGGTACGCACTCTGGTTTCCACTATTCGAAATAGGTTAAATCAGATTGCTGTGGATTTACTTGAGCTAATGCCAATGCTGTTATGGCCGACTACAGGGTCCCCATACCACTGGTAAGTGTATCTCATGCTCTGCGATCTCGATCCAGGCCTTTGTAATAGGATTTCCGTCGGGCTTGCAGTTTTGACACTGAAGACTACTGGGTCCCAGAATTTCTCTCTGTCTGAATCCACCACATCTTTCACATCTTCAAGCAATCCACAAAGACTGCGGTGCCTAGCTGGACAGAAACTTGAAAATGGTTATTTCAAAAACGAGTACCCCTTAAGGACGCAGAACGTGAATGACCCATCTGAGACGGTGGGGTTTCCTTGTGGAAACATTGCGCTTTGAAGTTCCTCTTATAAATAGTAAGAGAAAGCTGTGATGTTATCCATATGCGGTAAATTCCAAACGTTTCTTTTCTGTTGGCAAAACATCAACGCCCAGACAACTTGCCATCGTAGAGCCGGATGGTCTGGATGTTTATCCAGTGAGGCCATCACACTTTCGAAGACAACATTTGTGTTTCACCTCCTCTTCTATGTCTAACGACGAGGAGCCTGTTCAGGGAATGCCAGCAAAAGCCTCTGGGGTGATATAATTTTAGGTTTTGTCTCTTTAGTCATTGCCTTCTGAGGTGTCCGTATTTTTATGAATTTGAAAAGAATGTCATTATTTTAGTCATATGAGACAGGATCGGTATGCTATCGTCGAGCCAATGACATACCCTATTGTTTTGGATGTCAGCTGGAAGTTTTTTTACTAGGGTTTCGTACTTCGTAGGCACTGACTTTTGGCAGTAGAGGACACATTGGTATAATCCTAAGAGGCCATGCAGGAAGACCATTGCAGTGGTCTCTATGGATAACTAGAGGCATTGGTTTAGGTGCTTCAGTCAATCGTCTTTTCCGGCGTGGCACTCATTCCCCACTACCACCACCACCACCACCCACAAACCTCGTTGGATGGCAGGACATTGTGAACAAGCAAATAGCGTGATAGCGTTTCCGAAATGAAAATCACCCGTGGGACACTGAAAGTTTAATTTTTGAATGATAACGAGAGTAGTTATAGCCTTTTTATGCGGTATTCAACGTCAGTAATGTCCAGTTTTTTGTGCCCTTTGGCCCACTGAACTCAGGAATGCTAAGAACCGCTATCATCAAAGGTGCCTGGACATGCTCTTTTAAATAGGCTGATGATTATCCTAAATGACCACATTACGGCGCTCAGTCTGTAAGGCCACTCATACCTGCAGCAGATGTGCTAGCTCATGAGATGTCAATCAAAATTTCAACCAAATGTCGACGCAAAAGCATGTCCACTTCTTTTAAAAGCGTCTATGTGCTTAATCTACCGTCAAATCCTCGAAGGGGCAAATAAACCGACAACTCTGAATATGTTAAGTCCACAAAACGCGAGTATAGTTTTCCAATTTTTTTCGGTCTCTGCGTCTTAAGCATATGAATTCTAGTGGAAATCCCCAGTCCCAGCAGAAGATACTGCCAGCAAATATTTTCTGCCTTTTAGGAGAATAGAGCCGGGTATAGAAAAAGACTGCCTCTTCGGTATGCTCACTATTTTATGTACAAGTATACAATGGGGAGCAAATAAGAAGACTGTAATTAAGTGTTGAAGCGATTCAGGATTTTACTTACCTCAGCCTTTTTATCATTTTCTGCTAACTGTTCCTCCAATTCTGCTAGATAGTCTGGTTCTCGCTCTTTTCGATATAGGGACTTTTCAGGAAGATCTGGATGCTGAATGACAATTTTGAGCGATTGCTCTTCCGTGCCCCCCCTGCTTTGCCGTCAAGAAAGTTTGTTTTTCGTTTCTTAGAAATTGCATAAATCATTTAACAATAAGCAAAGACGTAATTTCAGCATGATAACAGACTAAGAAAAATCAAATGGTTCAGTTATGTCTTGAGGGTACGCTTACATAAGGAATACTTTGAAAAATCCACTTGTATAAACTGTGATCATCTAAACCAGTCACTTATAGCACATGTGCATTATGCAATGCGTATACCAATAAAGTTCAAATATAATTCGTGACAAACAAAGAATTAATACAACTCATGGGTATATTCAAATTTCGAACCTAGTTGTTTCTTCCGATGTATAGATTTTTCGGTTCAGTGAATTGTTAAAGACTTCTGTACAATCAGTTAAAGTCAAAGGCGCCTTCTTGCCATGTGCAAACTCCAGGACGAAAAATGGTGCGTTAAGTATTTCAGAAACTATTATCGGATACTCTTCAGTAAAAACATACAACAGTAGTTGTATTCGTGTATTTTTATTCTGAAACAAAAAACCTAAAAAGGTTGCTTGCCATTTTGTTTTTAATTTGTAAATCTTTTTTTGCCTCCGCGGCTGGAAGGAAATATGAGATATTGTTTTTTTCAATAAGTAGATAAATAAAATAAAAAAACTCAAACATACTTTACCGAGTCTAGATTGTGCACAGAACACATAACCTGACCTCTACCAGAAGCTGACATTATATTTGCGAAAGGGGGTAAAAACATTATGCGAATATTAAACCTCAATATATAGTCTTCTGTTTTAGCAAAAACGATATTGATAAATTAAGTGTGCACGCGCTTTATGAATTTTAAATTCGTAAATTTACCCGGAATTAGTCCTTCTTAAAAATACTTCTCGAGTATTTTCCGTGGGCCTGCTTGACTGGCGCGCACACTCGTCTCCATAATGGCGTGCAGTCTCGACAGTCGGAAAAGGTGCCACGTCGAATGTCTAGATGCATTTCAGATTTTATATTTTTCCCATATACGAAATAATAGTGAAAGCTTTTGAGCCAAAAAACGCTTAAAAAGATTTTATTATTTCAAAATTTGCCAAGGGGAAGCTAGTGACTAATAATGCGCTCAATTGTATTACTTTTTGGCCGTTGTCTACGCATTTATATGATTTTATATGCCTTCCAAAATCATAAACTGTGGAAGTTACTCCAAAAACGAAGCACTCAAGTAATCGGTTATTTTGTATCTCTTAAAAAGTAGTGTGTTTCAATGAACATTTGCGGTAGTAAATACCTGTATGCATACCTATCAAACCAACGTTTTATCTTTTCTCCATTGATTAACTGAATACACTGCATATTAGTTATTCCTCGAGAAAATCTTGCACGAGCGAAAACTTTAATAGGTACTTAGTTTCCTAACTGTCATTTTCTAAGATCGTCAGAATTGAAAGTCTAAATCGTCGTATTTATATAAATTAAACGTACTCGGTCTTTAGCATGAGTGGCATGAATTAATGATTTAAGAGAACTCTCCAACTCAAGAAGTTCATTTTCTTTTTCCCAACTTCGTTTCCGCTTCTCCATTTCCAAGGCTTCTGACTTTTTTCGCGCAGCTATAAGTTCCGCTCGAAGAGTATCAATCACGTTAATTATGTCCTCCTGCGAGATCTGTGGTGAATAACAAAAGGAGGCACCTCAATCTCTGATTACAATAATGTTTTTTTCAGTATTTTAGCATATGCTTAATTCAAAAATTTTACGCGAATTCTTGTGAACTTAATTGGCTAGTACAAATTTTTGAGGGAGTATTTCGAAACAAGTTTAAAAGATTGCATGTTTTCTGTCCAAAACTTTTTAAACAGCATTCAGGTTTTATGCTGCGTAAATTATTGGGTTAACTTTACAAGTCGCGTGGGTCTGATGTTACTTTCGAGAAGGTAAAAGACGTCGGATTTTTGTTGTACGCTGAACATAATCACTGATTGATTTTCAAGAAGAAGATAAAACATCCTTCTCATTCCTTTTGTGTTATTAGTCCTGACTAAATGCTTTTTAATAGACTATTAAGGATTGTGCTCCGACTCTGTGATCATAACACCTGCCTAGCATCTGAAGATCATTTGCATTCAAGTTGTTTTTAATAACCCAAAATAGTTTAAAAGGCAGTTTACCAATGTCTTTGAAGGACAACTTCTTCTCAGTACTGCGCTGTTAAATAAATACTATATTTTTCCGATATAGATAAAACAACATATCTAAATCTGTCCAACATCGTTTAAAAACGTTAATCAATATGATTTTCTGGTATGCAGACACTTTGAGGTATTAATTAAAGTAGGCATTGAAGTAAGTCCTACAAACAGGTTGTTCTTTTGTTGATATTTCTGTAGCAAAACCTTTTTTCGTCGCATTGTACTGCCAACTGTAATACTGCTGTTATAGGAAAATTGCGGTAAGTCGGTAAAATTATATGGATGCGCAAATGAAAAAGCTAAAGGGATATATGGTTTTGTCAGATTTTCTGCCTTTTTGTGAATCAAATATAAGAACAGGAACTTAATTTTTTAGCTTGCTCGTTAATGAAGTACACTGAAAAAATTCAATTTTCTCAATGAATTTTTAAAAAGTCATGGAAACGGTCAAATGACTCACAACATTTGGTTGGCAGGATGATTCCTTCTCAAAATTTGAATTCCAAACCGAGTTGTTTGCTTGATCGTGAGGGTACTTCCCGGGAATATTGTTCGATGACTGGCGGTTACCAGAGCTCCGAATCCTTGGGACAATTTCGGGATAAGCAATCGAATCTTGATTTGAATTTGTGCATTCTTCGAAGCGTAAAGAGTATGGCCTTTTCAAATAAGATTATGAAAACTTGTCAATTTTCAGCTTACTGAACGTTCGTTGGCTAAATAGTAAAATAAAACCGATAGAAAACTAAATACCATGTTTTCGAGATCATCCGGATTTGCACGAAATCTAGATCCATTCGACTCGCCTTCAGGAATTATATAAATGACACATCGTACTTATTATTTGGTTAATGCGTTCTACGAGTCTTTTATCCTGAAGAAACATTTCTGTTTGCATCCCCGAAAACAAATGGTATAAATTATATTAGGCGCGTTTTTATAAATTGTGTTGTCATCTCTGAAAGAGTAAAACAAGCTTGTGAAATTGACGACAAAGTTACTTTTATTGAACAATAAGTCAAAAAAATTGTTAATATACGTATAAAATAATATGGGGATCTTAAAGCTTCTAAATGGCTTGGCACTTTTAGCAGTAAACCAAAAAAACAATATTTTCACTTTGGCAAACTCGATAGTTCCTGGTTAATCATATGAGAATGGGAAAAAATTTATTGCATACAAATAACATACTCCGCTTTGGATACCATAACACGAATCTTAAAAGATGTATAAGGGATAACTAATTTTCAGAGCTATGGATAACATCTGTCAAACAAATGGAGCTTAAGCCAAATTCGTAATACTGCAAAATTGAATGTAAACTTAGAAAACAGAAAAAGGATTAGATATTAGGGCAACTCAGCAGAATTTAAAAACCAAACTGAGAAAACTTAGAATAAGATTACATTCTGCAGTAAAGTCCCCTTCAAAGAGATAGGAATTTTGAACAGCACATTTCAGGTTTACAAAATATGTGATAGTATATTGTATCGTCTTATCAAGCGTACACATGGGACTGACCACGCGGTCAGAATTATTCGGTCAGTTGGCAACCTTTCAAGTCACAGCTTTCAGTGCACCGTGATAGTTTAAAGCACGTTCGTTTGTTTATACTGAGCAAATTGCGCTGAGCCGTAAACCGCACTCTTCTCCACCCCACAATCAGACCACCATCCGAGCCCATCAGTTATCTGATGCGCAAATGGTTGCATTGGCTGACAGACCGGCGTTCACATCTTAACGCGCCACAGCATGACCTGCCCCCCATAACAACACCCTAGGATTCACTAAATCAGGTGGTATGGAGGAGCCAGCGCCGTCTGTCTCCCAGTCCACTGGTCAGCCACACAACGCACAACACGCACTGGCCGAAGGTGTTGTTTGGTGTAAGCGTCAGATTGGCAACCTTCCAAGCCACAGTTTCTAGGACATCGTGATATTCTTAGGTGCATGGTGATGGTGAGGGTGTTTTGTATGTATTGGTGTAGGTAGTGTGCGTTGATGTGATTTAGTCTACAATGGCATACTGTAGGTTGTCATGGAGGCGCATGTGACCTAATAGGCCCATTCGGTTTGTAAAGGTGTGGGAGTACTGAGGGCAATGGAGACGTGTTTGTCGACTGTATTTCAGAGCCCCAGGCACTGGTTCACCAGCCTCCGTGCGATGCATTCACAAGTGACCGATCAGGCCGATGCGTAAGGTGAAGTTGCAATTGCAGTGTTGATAGGAGAAATCGGGAGGGATTTGAGGGTTGTCGTTTGTGGTAGTGTTGATGGCAGTGGTGGTAAGAATGGCAGGATCGGATGGTGTGCGTGGGGTATCGTTGCTGTTGACATTGCGGGGAATTCCATTGTCTTGGATTCACATATGGCCAAATAGGCGTATACGATGTGTGAATGCGCGAGGGCAGTGAGGGCAATGGATGTGCTGATCTCTACCGTGGGTTAGTGCTTCAGGCACTTGTTCAGCAGTCTATGTACGATGGATTCGCAAGTGACTGACTAGGCCAATGCGTGAGGTGAATGTGCGATCGCAATGAAGACAGGTTAGGAACTAGTCCTCATCGCTGCTCGTGGTGGTTCTGGTGATGTTGGTGGTGATATCAGGTGAGGAGTGGTGGGATGAGGTCACTTCGGTGGTTGGAGTGGGGGAAATAGTGTCATTGCTGGTTGTCTTGTGGTCCGACGCAGAGTAAGCAGCGGAGATTTTCGTTGATGCATAAGTTGATGTTTTTGGATTTTCGTTGCATTGCATCCGAAAGTGTCCGACCAAGCCCATTCGCACGCGGAAAGTATGTTAACCGTGTGGGCATTTTGAAAGAGCTTAGGCATTGGTGGTGTGGGCACGGGAAGCTGGTGACTTTCGGGCCGTTTTTGGCTTTGGTGGCGGTGATCCGGTTGCCTTCGTAGATTGCTGCCCTGTCTTCACTGTGATCCTCCAGGCCAGTCCGTTCCGGGTGTGGTCCTCCCAGTTTTACCGGGCTGATCTGCAGTTGCTTCAGGGAAATCTTCAGTGTCCTTGTAGCGTCGCACTTGACCCATTTGAGATGAAACCCGTGTCGACATCTCCATAGAACAGTCATTTGGGTAGACGCTCATCGTCCATCCTCACGAAGTGACCGATCCAGCGCATTTTCAGTTGTCTCAGCTGGACACAGATGTTGAGGACGCCCGTTCGTTCCAAATCTTCTGTTTTCGGGATCATGTCTTGCCATCTCAGCTTTAGTATACTGCGGAGAGAGCTGAGCGGGAAGTGTTTGAGTTTCCGTGCCTGCTTTTGGTTAATCATCCAGTTCTCTGTTCCATACAGCTGCGTCGACAAAATGACGGCTTTTGACATCTTGAGTTTGGTTCTGAGGTGGAGATCGTGCCGATTCCAACCGATGTTCTGCATACGTTCAAAGGCTTGGCTGGTTATGGCGATCCGGTGAGCGGGTTCATCGTTGATTTTGGTTATGCGTGCGAAATTGCTGCACAGGAAGGTGAAGGTGTCTACAGCTACAGTTGAGCGCCATTGAAATTGATGCGAGCTGCGTTGTAGGTGCGCGCGAGGATTCAGCCCTGCTTCACTCCATTGGTCACTGTGAATGCCTTAGAGACGGTTCCCTTGTCCGTGACGAGCTCCACCAGGCTGTCATGGAGCTGACGCACCATATGAGTGAATCGCTATGGAAAGACTAATTTTGGCATGATCTTCCGCAGTCATTCACGATTCCCCATGTCGAAGGCTTTTGTCAGATCCACGAAGGTTGAGTAAAGGTGAGTCCGCATCTCCTGGTACTTCTCCAGAAACTGACGTGCGGCATAGTTCATTTCGGTGGTACCACGGTGAGGGTGCAAACTGTCTTGACTTTTTGGGAGGAATCCTTGTTCTATGTGGCTTCTGAGACAATTAAGGGGAATTTGGACGAAGATTTCCTGACAATGTTGAGCCGTGAGATTCCTCAGTTGTTGTCGCAGAGTTGGCGGTTCCCCTTCTGTTTGTAGAGTTGGACGATTATGGCACCTGTTCATTGTGCCACATCTCCTGGAAAAGCGCTGTGAGCTGGTGCATCTGTTGGGGCCCCCATGCTTGTCGATCTCTGCAGGGATCGCGTCCAATCCGGGTGCTTTCCCACAGGAGAGTTGCTGCATTGCCCCGATTGTTTCTTGGAGGGAGGGCAGGAGTTCGAGATAAGCTTTGGTTTCCACTTGAGGCTGTTGATCGATAGCGGTATCGGAGATGGTGAAGGGTTGGTTGAGAACGTTTCTAAAATGCTCGACGCAGCGCTTCATGATTTGCGTCTTCTAAGGGAAGAGTCTAGTTCCGTCATCACTGAAAAGAGGAGCGGTTCCTTTGACGGGAGGCCCGTAGGCAGCCTTGCTGGTGGCGAATATGGTCTTCCATTCGCGACTGTCCGCTTACCCTTGGGTCTCCTCAGCTTTATGAGCCATCCAAGTGTGCTGCAGTTCCCTCTGCCGCTGCTGCTTAAGATGGGGCTTTCGATAGAAGACTTCCTTGTTTACATCGGTAGGACGATCAACGTGCGCTTTCTGCAACCGGTTCTTCTCGGCCGGCAGGGTGTCACTGGCTGCGTTGTTGTCATCGAACCAGCCCTGGTGTTAAATTCGTGCGCGTCCGAGGACATCCAGGGCGGCGGATTGGACTGTGTCCCTCAGTTGGCACCAGCGGTTCTCCACGAAGGCGTCCTTGTCGGCGACTGGGAGGTTAGCTAGCCGGTTGACCAGCTCGTTGCTGAAATTGAGATGGTGAGCAGGCACATTCAAAAAACAGTATTCAACTTACCTGGTGTTTGCTTACCTTGGGGTCTCATGCGTGGTTGCAGACGGAGCCTCATATTGGGTATGATGAGGCGATGATCCGTCAATCCATCGGCACTGGAGAAAACCTTTGTCCCCAGCACGTCCTGTAATCTCGCCTCCGGACGAGGACATAATCTAAAAGGTGCCAGTGTTTCAACTGGGAGTGCACCCAGGTCGCCTTCTGTCGCATCGGGAGGCAGAAGAAGAAGTTGGTCAGGACCAGGCGATGCTCTGTGTAGGTTCTTAGCAGAAGAGGACCATTTCCATTGAAGCATAGTCTGTCCCGATGCGGGCGTTAAATTCACCAAGGAGAATTAACTTATCCATCTTCGGCACAGTCTCCAGTAGGGTGTGTTGATCCTCGTAGAATTGCTTCTTTGCCTCGTCAGAGCTCGTCATTGGGGAGCGTAGGCGATGATGATGATGATGATGGTGGTGGCATTTGTTCCACCATGTCGTTCCGGATGGTAAAGGCGACACCAGCGTCGAGTCACTCGGCCTTTGGCCGGCTGCTCTAGAAGAATGTGTAGCCGGAACCCACCTCCTCCAGCTAACCCTGCTCAGAGAACCGGGTCTCGCTGAGAGTAGCAATGTTTACCTTGTAGCCTGCCAGTTCCCGAGCGAGTAGCGCCACCCTCCGTTCCAGTCGGTTACTCCTGGAATTTTTTAAATGGATCGAACAGTTCTGGCTGCTGGAGTGTGTGCGTGTGTGTGTGTGTGTGTGCGCGGAGAGTAGAGACGACAGAAAATATAGGTAGATTTGTACAGTCTGTTCCGGGCTTATTTTGCCTTCATTCGGCCAATCATAACCCTGACTACCAGCTGGGACTGGAAACACAAACATGCACTCGAGTTCGGCGCAGACAGTTCACACACTGGGTCTAGCAGATGGGTCATAAACACTTTATTGGACCACAGTTCATCAGTGCCTCACCACCTGTCAGTCTCTGTCGCTGCAGATAGGGTATTTATTCAACCAGGAATAGGCGCACACCGATCTAGTGGCTTCCAGAAGCAAACAAGCTCCATATGGGCGGCAAAGGCCACGAACAGGCAACCCATTACCAGGCCAAAATCAGGCAAGTATTAATTGCAGAGAGGAGAGGCGACAGAGAAGATGGGTAGATTTATACAGTCTGTTCCGGGCTTTTTCTGCCTTCATTTTTCCAATCATAACCCTGACTACCAACTGGGAATAACTTTTTTACTTCATATCTTTCGCTTTCTCCAGCGTCATACACTTTCTGGCCTATCACACGAAAGTTTAACCGAGTCCTGAAGAAGAATTACTTAGGAAGGGTTGTAATATTGATTATCGTGCAGCACGGTCCAGTAATATTTCAGTCAAGCCAGGATGCCCGAATAACCTTGAATCCAATTCGCGGTTGCATTTGCGCTTAGAATTTCTAAACTAAATGCTATAGATTTTTTATGTTAATAAAATCATATATTTATATACGCTATTAACAAGATGTCCTATCAGCAATTTTCGCAATGGATTTCGACCATGTTCTATACTTCATAAGCAGCAGCAATCAACGGACAAATGGTACGCTACGTGAATGAACACATAGGGGTCTTAAAAAGCTAAGAGTTACAGAAGGGGAAGAGAGAGGGAGGTAAATGCCACACAAGTCAGCTTCGCTAACCCCACCCTGCTTTAGGGCACATAGTGGGCATCATCGGAATCGACGGTCGAATCGCAGTCTATGAGACTTCAAATACTTTGATAGCACAGTAAATTGAAACCTGCCCTGGCTTTCGCATCTTTCCCATAGGTTTGGAATACTTTGGCGGCCTTACACTCACTACTTACCCTATTCATAGTTTTCTAATACTCATGAAGGTCAGGGTTCTTTCGTCATGTCAACGACACCTTCGTCGTTTTCGAAGCAATTGAGAAATTCGAGGAAGTACGGAACTCGGTTCACCCGAATATCCTGTTCACGATGGAGGGCGAAACAAACAACCAGCTCCCCTTTCTCGACGTGCTTGTACGCTGGTGTGCAATTGGACAACTGTAAATCACAGTATACAGGAAAGCCACCGACACTAGCCAAATACTGCACTTTAACAGCTGCACTGGCACTCTAGTGAGACGTTTCGAAACGCACTGCAGCGCTCTAGTAGATGAAAGAGCTGAGCGACTATATCTTCAGAACTTCCTCAGATTTAAGGGGTAACCTAACCATTTTATCGAGAAAAGCAGACAAAGGACAAAGGAAGATCATCCTGAGGGTTTGAGGGATATTCCTTACATTAAAGCAGTCTCGGGGCGGTTACTCGACTGATTAAACCCGCCGGAGTAGGCATAACCCACCGACATAAAGCAAAAATTATTCACCGTTTGATGCAATGCAAGGACATACTGCCACCCATATATATATATATATATATATATATATATATATATATATATATAATGGTAGTTAGGCGCTCACCAATCGGTTAGAGGAATCACTCGTCCCGTTGTGCCTTGGGGCTCACTCTAGAACCCCGCCAGCTGTTTTATATATTTATATATGGCCATTCCAGTCTCCCTTGTCTTTGCCGTTAATATCATTCTGCCTATATCACTAGCCACTCTACGGCAGCTGGCGGGGTTCTAGAGTGAGCCCCAAGGCACAATCGGACGAGTGAGTCCTGTAACCGATCGGTGAGTGCTCAACTACCATTGTTAATATTCCCGATATAAACCGGCAAGACAACGAGCTCGTGGCGCAGTGGGTAGAGCGTTAGACTTCTGTCCAACAGGTCGCGAGTTCGAGCCTCGGGTGCCGCAGCACCCTGGGTTGGGTATGGCTGGCTGATGGCAACTAAAAAACCAGAAATGGCCATTCCAGTCTCCCTTGTCTTTGCCGTTTATATCCTATATGTATGATAGTGTGCGACTCACCGATCAGCTTAAGGAACATGTATGTTCCGTTGTGCCCTGGAGCTCACACTAGAGCATGCGCAGGCGGTCGCATAGCAACGTGTAGCATATGATGTTAAGGTGGAACCGAAAAAGATAAATGAGACCGGAATGGCCATTTCTGGCTTATTAGCCCTCATCAGCCAGTCATACCCAATCCCAAGTGTGGACCACCTGGGATTCGAACCCGCGACGGTTGGCAATTGATTTGAACGCTCTACCATAAATAGACCAAAGACTTTATACCGTACTTCCGACATAGCTACTAGCAAAAAGCCCAAGCACGTGTTTCGCCGATGTTTCTGCTGCTGCATGGCGCAGCAATGAGGGGTTCGGCTCCTCGGTGGGTCCCCAGCGTTCCCTATGTGGTTTTTGGTATATGGACTCCAGAGATTAATCGGGAAAATAATTTCAGGCAGGTTAGGGAAGAGTGACTGTGGTAGCCGCAGCGCAAGGCTAATTTCATTTAAAATTAATAAATGCTCAAGTCGTCTTCCCTGCACCACTATGCTGGGGGCACACGGTGTACCCCATCGGAAACTACGGTCGAACTTTCGATGTGCCATGACGTTGGTGTGGTTGGAAGACAACTCGAAGTGGTCTGATTCGCCTGCTGGCATCTGTCGCCTTTTTCTGCAAGACTTGGAGAGGTTGAACATTGACTTTGAACTTAGAGGACTTATGGATGTCCAAAGGTACAGACCACCCATGCGTGACACCACACGGCCGGCTCACTTTTGCTGAATAAACCAGGAAATCCCCGTTGACTACCCCCAACTGGTTTGGTCCGCCAGTCGAAGTGGTTGTCTGGCTGTGATTGCTGCGCGGAATACAGCTTCATATAGCCTAAGCTATGAACTGGTGTTGATAAACGAAGCCATAAATTGCATCCGGGTAAGTATAGCAGCCTGTCTTTTCTATGGGGTCTACTCCTTACCGAAAACCACTTACGCCCGCGAATCTTCATCCGACAGTCATGTCCACAATCAATTGTGGATAAGTTGGCAAGGATTGTTCATTTACGAACGTCTAGGCCATAAAAATTTCAACACCACAATAATCTTACATTGCCTTCGAAAAAGGTCGTTGAATCCCTTAAGATTCGCATACCGGTACGGGGGGGGGGAAATGGCGGCTAAGGTTTAACGCCGAACCGAAGACATGGTGTTAAAAAAACTTGGATTCTTGTCCTTAATAATATCCGGTTTTGTTTACTCCGTGTTCAGGAGTGCTCTTCTTTTTACGAAAAAATCCTTTTTGGTAAATTTTCTTATGTCTTTGCGTTCGCCTCCATTCACTAAAGCTGCGAGACTGACGGATTGTCGTGGCCTTGAAGCACGTGCCAGTGCCATGTTAACCAACCACACTAGAGGTAACAATGTAGTCGGTGGCCGCGCAGTGACCGATGAAACTAACTTTACAGTCTGACTAGCGTTTACCACTGAATGTTG
Source organism: Schistocephalus solidus (assembly GCA_017591395.1). NCBI lineage: Eukaryota > Metazoa > Platyhelminthes > Cestoda > Diphyllobothriidea > Diphyllobothriidae > Schistocephalus > Schistocephalus solidus. The sequence goes on along the minus strand of WEDG01000756.1, from coordinate 91,862 downwards.
TTCCCTGCGCGATGATAAAGTTTCGGCTGAGCTTGTTGTCATGTTACTCATCATGACACGAGAACAGTAATCACCCGTAATTCAGGTCACTTTGCGCTAAATTCCAAAGAAAATAGGTAAGGGTAGGGTTGGGGTTAAGATTAGCCTTATGGTAAAGTATTCGTTTAGATTTAGTGTTGGAGTTATGACACGGGGACGGAGTTCTCATTACCGCGTTCTGCTGGGGTGGAGCCATGTAAACAATTCAACCAGAAGTTCTTCCCATAATTTGGCTTCCCTGAACGGATATCGGAACTCATCCCTGACATGCATCATACACAATTGTACAATTTTGACCAGTGATATTTCTTACTGGCCAATTCGTTCATATTTTCCGGGAGTATTAACTTTTTTCGAGATGGTGATTTTGAACACTTTGAGTTGTTCAGTATTCTCCACCAGCTGGAATAAACATCATCCTTCAGGCTATTTTTTCACCGAATTTGAAACGAGTTCTTACTGGGCTTGATTGAGCCTAAGTAATGTTCATTCGACCAACTTGTGAAAACCTCCACAGCCTCGGTGGGTTTCGAACCCACGCCAGCAAGGGGAAGGCTCTAGTACACCCAAATCTTTAGCCGGTGAGGCCTCGTAGCTCAGTTGTCTATGGCGTTGGCTGTACTAAAGCTTTCATCTTGCTGGCTTGGGCTCGAATCCCGCAGAGGCCGCCGAGTTTTTCACAAGTAAATCAAATTAATTATTCAAATCTGCCAAAATTCCCTACTGATAAGAAATTTTCTTCTTTCATAGCAATACTGGCCGCAATGAGGCTGTCAACTGGGGTTCAAGAGTTATCCCAAGGCAGTACGGTACAAGTAAGGGTAGGGCTGTCTTATATGGCTGCTCGTGTGTTAATTTTTAGAGCATTGGCCTTCAAATCAACAGATCGCTAGTTCTGGCCTCGAGTGATGCACCCCCTGGGATTGGGTATGGCTGGCTGGTAAGGAAAAAGGGCTAATTTCAGTCCCCTCGTCCGTAATGGTCTTCTACCTAGAAATCATAATTGCTTATTATCCCATGTTACGTATGATATTACCGACAAAAGACTGGAATAGCAATTTCTGGCTTATTAGTTGTCATCAGCCATCCATACCCAACCCCAGGTGTTGCGGCACCCGAGGCTCGAAATCACAACCTGATGGCTAGATGTTCAACGCTCTAACCCACTGCGGCACGAGTTCGTTGTCTTGTCGACTCGATCGGGATTATTAACTATGGTAGATGGGCACTCAGCGATCAGTTACGTGACTCACTCGTCCCGTTGTGCTTTGGGGCTCACTGTAGAGCCCCATTAGAAGCCGCACAGTGGCTAGTAGTAGAAGTGGTAGTAGTAGAAGTGGTGGTAGTAGTAGTAGTAGTAGTAGTAGTAGTAGTAGTAGTAGTAGTAGTAGTAGTAGTAGTAGTAGTAGTAGAAGTAGTAGTAGTAGTAATAATAGTAGTAGTAGTAGTAGTAGTAGTAGTAGTAGTAGTAGTAGTAGTAGTAGTAGTAGTAGTAGTAGTAGAGTAGTAGTAGTAGTAGTAGTAGTAGTAGTAGCAGTAGTAGCAGTAGTAGTAGTAGTAGTAGTAGTAGTAGTAGTAGTAGTAGTAGTAGTAGTAGTAGTAGTAGTAGTAGTAGTAGTAGTAGTAGTAGTAGTAGTAGTAGTAGTAGTAGTAGTAGTAGTAGTAGTAGTAGTAGTAGTAGTAGTAGTAGTAGTAGTAGTAGTAGTAGTAGTAGTAGTAGTAGTAGTAGTAGTAGTAGTAGTAGTAGTAGTAGTAGTAGTAGTAGTAGTAGTAAAGGCAGATGAACATAGCCGACAAAGACAAGGGAGGCTGGAATGACCATTTCTGGCTTAGTAGCCGGCATCAGCCAGCTATACCCAGCACCAGGTGTTGCGGCATCCGAGGCTTGAACTCGTATCCTTGCTTGTGATGTCGCTACGGATACGAACGATCACGTGACATCGAACGAAATTATTACTTTGGGGTGCTCAGTCGTTCTAGTTCAAAACATTGCAGGTCAGTCTCGGACATGATATTAGGTACTGGGAACTGTTGCTAAGAGGCTCTAGTACATACAATAGGCTCTTTTCCAGGTTTTGCGTTGATAAACGTCGTAGTCGAATAGTCCGTCTCAGTTATTGTTATGCTTTGGCATCTTCCGAAGGTCCTTAAACAGGGCCCTTATTGCGTCCTTTTTCCTCACCATGAAATATCTCAGGAGCTCAAGTGCTCGTTGATCTGAAGATTTTTTTGTGAGGTTTGTTTTCTTCTACCAGTCGTGATTTCGGGGATCGCGGTCCTTTGGACAAGTGGTATCGCCTACCGGTCAATACGCCATTTATTTGTGTCACTCATTATCCCCTATATCGGCAGCTCCTCTCCCGTAAGCCGGTTGGTTGATGACGCTACTACCACTTTTATTGACGTGAAAAAATACTACAGCGCAAACCCTGTTGTTTTCTAAAGCGCCTTCGCCAAGCCCTATCGTTTTGTTTGCTGATTTATGGCTCAAAAGCCAGTCGTGGTGGTAGATAGGATGAACCAAAATTTGCAACAAAACTTCAGACCTTAAATGTACTTGCTAGTTGGCTTGCTAACCCAAATACTTGGTTCTATAATTAGAAAAAGATCGCTAGGGGCAAACTATTCGAAAAATGGGAAGGACAGACAGAAAATACTCCCAGTAAGACAGAGTTCGAATGTTTATCTCCCAATTTTGTGCCTCCCATCTGTGCGAGTAATCAATATTCCCCTATCAATAACTCGTAAGGAGAGGGTATTATTGCCAAGGTTTCTCAGAGATCGGTAGTTGGACTAGCTTTTTTCGGGCATTGCGATTTCCGCACCTCTAACAGTCGCTCCTTAGATACGTTTTAGGTTTTTAAATGAACGAATGCATGATTTCCCAGGTAAAAGCTCAGGCACCTGTTGGGTTGATGTTCTGCTTCTGCATGAGACAGCTGTGAGGATGTAGGCTCATCCCTGGATCTCCCAACTTTCACTGGCTGCTTTCTGGAAGAAAGTGTTAAATCTGACCGCTACATACATGCCTACAATCGGAACAAAGTCTTCGTGATGACAACGGGTAGATTGAACATGTTGAAATTACGTTTACGACAGTGCACCGGTGTGCACAGATGATGTCCACCGAGTATCCCACAATATAGGGGGCTTCCTGGTTTTGTTCTGGTAGACGGTCCATGTCTCCGCTCCGCAAAGGAGTTTCGTCAAGACGACGGCCTTTCAGATCTTCAGTTTGGTGTTCAGGTGAATACCGTGGCGATTCCACACGGAGGCCTGCAGCCGGCCGGACTGCAAATGCTTCGACTACCGTCCCGTTGGCAGTGACACGCACCGTCATCCCATCATGAAGCTGGCGCACCATGTGCGTGAACCGCTCAGGACAGCCGAATTTCTGCCTGACTTTCCACAGTCCGTCGCGATTCACCTTGTCAAAGACTTTCATCAAATCCACGAAAGTTGTGTAGAGGTGGGTTCACACCCCCTGGCAATTCTCTTGTAGCTGCCGGGCGGCGAAGATCATGTCCACTATTCCGCGGTGTCGTCGGAAGCCACATTATCCTTCCGGCAGCACGGCCCGGATGTTTTCTGGTAGGGAATGCGGCAGCTCCAGGTCATTGTTCGTGTCCACTTGAGGAAGCCGGTCAATGGCAGCATCGGAGATGGCTGATGAGCAATTAAGGACACTTCTGAAGTGCTCGGCCCAGCGCTTCAGAATTTGCGATTTGTCTGTCAGCAGTGTTGTGCCGTCAGAGCTGAGCAGCGGTGCGGTCCCCTAGATACACGGGCTGTAGATGGACTTGATGGCTTTGAAAACGTTTTCCAATTCATTGCGGTCCGCATACCCCTGGATTTCCTCAGCATTTCTGATCATCCAGGCATCCTGCATCTCCCGCAGCCGTTGCTGTACAAGGTGCCGGCATCTGAAGAAGGCTGCTTTGGTGGCGTCCGTCCGAAGGTCCATGTAGTCTTTGTGTAGTCCATTCTTCTCCGCGAGTAAGTTGCTGATGTCGGCGTCATTGTCGTCAAACCAGTCCTGGTGTTGATGGCGTGCGCGTCCGAGGGCCTCGAGGGCGGTGGACTGGATGAGATTTCACAGTTGAAACCATCGTGTCTCCACGGTAGCATTATCATCTGCAGCATGCAGGTCCTCCAGTTTCTCGGTTATTTGGTTGCTGAAATCAAAACAGTGAGCAGGCAAATTTAACAAAAGAGAATTTAACTTACCTGGCGGCCTCTTAACTTGGGGTCTTCGTTGGGGTTTCAGTCGGAGCCTCATCTGGGAGATGACGAGACGGTGATCTGTCCAACCATTGGCATCGCGGATCACCTTGGATATCAGCACGTCCTGTCGATCTCGCCTCCGGACGAGAACATAGTCCAGCAGACGCCAGCGCCGCGACCGAGGGTGCATCCACGTGACCTTCTCCCGCGTCGGAAGGCGGAAGAAGGTGTTGGTCAGCAGGAGACGGTGTTCCGCACACGTGCGCAGAAGAAGGAGGCCGTTATCGTTACAGCTACCGAGACCGTGGAGCCCTTGCACTCCCTGCCAGGTAGCGTGGTCTGTCCCGACCCTGGCGTTGACGTCACCAAGGACAATTACCTTGTCCACCTTCGCCACAGTCGCCAGCAGGGCGTGCAGGTCCTCGTAGAATTCGTCCTTCGCAGCATCATAGCTCGTCATTGGGGGAGCGTAGGCGCCGATGATGGTGGCGAACTTGTCTCCCCGAAGAGGCAGGCGGAGGCTCATCAGTCGATCATTGATACCCTGCAGCAGACAGGGCAGACGTCCCACGATGTCGTTACGGATGGCAAAGGCAACACCAGCGTCGCGTCGCTCTGCCTTTGGCAGGCCGCTCCAGAAGAAGGTGTAGACGGCACCCACCTCCTCCAGCCGACCCTGCTCAGAGAATCTGGTCTCGTTGAGAGCAGCAGTGTCCACCTTGTAGCGTGCCTGTTCCCGAACGACTAGTGCCGTCCTCCGTTCCAACCGGTTGCTCCTAGGATTTTCTATAATGGAACGAACATTCCAGGCTGCTACTGTGAGGGGACTCACCCGAGCAGCTTAGAGGGTATGGCGTGGGGGATGGGGACCGGGGTTATTATTGTTTGTTTGAGTTTTAAGACCGCATATTTTGCGATCTGCGAGCCGCGGCTGGCTGTAGAAGACGTGATAACCAGCATTTGTTTAGGGCACCTTTTCAAGCCCCTTCCTCCGCGAGGAGGCAAGCAGTGCTGTCCCTAAATAGGGCTGCTCGGACATCCCAGACGGCTGCCGAACTCCACTATGGGTCACGGTTTCGATTTAGTGGGATAAGGGCCTGAGTTAGCCTGGGCCGCCTACAAGGTTGCTTTTGCTCCCACCGCAGGACTTTTTGAGAGGGGGGAGGTGGGAATTTCGGGAGTCAGTCATACCGGGTGTGGAGGCACACACAACACCGGAGACCCTCACCTGGTTAAGCCCGCCGGTCGTGACGGTTACCCAAGGTGTGGTCGCTGGGAATAGCCCAGCTACGAGGAGCCACAGGTGAGAGTTGGGTACCAGTTAGAGGCGGCCACAGGAGTATTCAGACAAGTGGAGCGACCAAATGCTATCAGTGTGGTGCTACCCCTAACTACTCCAGTCTTCCGTTTAGGTAGCTGGCCTGCTAGGACCGCTGACTAGTGCCTGTGGCACCTCAATGGCCACCTCCGACTACCTGCCACCCATTACCTCCAACACAACCACTGCCTCCTCTACCAGCGATGAGGACTCGGTACTAACCTGTCCTCATTTCAATCGCACATTCACCTCACACATCGGTCTGGTAAGTCACTTGTGAATCCATCGAACAGAGTCTGGCGAAATAGTGCCTGGAGCGCCAAAACACCGCAGAGACCGCCGCCTCCAATGCCCTCACGTCCCCCGCGCATTCAATCATCGCCTGGACCTGATCGGTCACATGCGCATCCACGTACGCGGAATCCACCGCGATGCCAGCACATCTTGCGCACCCGTCAACGCTTCCCATATTCCTCCCGGGAGCTCGACTACCAGTACCAGCAGCAGAGCCTCCTCAGACCCAGCACCTGCCGACCTATCTTGTCCTCATTGCCACGGCACATGCACATCACGCATTGGCTTGGTCGGTCACTTGCGAATCCATTGCCCAGAGACCGGTGAACCAGTGCCAAGAGCACCAACATAGACCCGCCGCACCCCACTCAACTGTCTGCCCTGCTCACACAGATTCACGTACCGCATGGGCCTATTAGGTCACATGCGTCTCCATGAAAACCTGTGGTAGAACACCGCGACCTATACCAAAACTGCTTCACTCCTCATCAGCCACTGCACCTCACATGAGCACGCGCAAAACCACAAAAAGCTCTCAGTTTGCATAGCTGATTGAGAGGCAGGTATGATCCTCGGCTCCTTCTCCATGTGGCTCCTCTGTTGCATGTGTGATCTAAGCTTGAGAATATCATGGGGTGATCAGCGCTGTGGGTTGGAATTTTCCAACTGACAATTACACTCAAACCTCGCAATCAGCCCAATATGTGTTTTCTGGAGTGGCTGACTGATGGTCTGAGAGTCAGGCTGCGATGGCTCCATCTTAACGTGACCTCTGGCTATCTCACACATGTGAGATGAGGGCCGTTCAACGCCCTGTTATTTGAAATCCTGGTGCCTGTGTTTGGGGGCAAGTCGTGTACGTAGCACGCGTAGACGAGGTCACCAGTAGCTGCGCCAACGTTCACAGCAGACAAATAACCGGCTCGGACGGTGATCTGATTATGGAGGTGAGGGAAAGAGTGAGGTCGACGGTTCAGCGCATTTTCCTTACTATAAACAATCGGACGCACTTGAAACTATCCCGGTGCGCTAAAAAGAGTGGCTTGGAAGGTTGCAAACTGACGGGAACATTCGGACCACGTGGTCAGCCGAATTTGTGTTTTGTGTGGAGTGGCTGACTGGCGGACTGAGATTCAGGCTGCAATGGCTCCTTAATGTGGCCTTTATGGCACTCCCACTCCGTGGGATCTGAGCCAGGTTTGGTGGTACGCCCAGGGGCGGCTCCGGCCGTGTCAGCTACCTGCGCCCTCTCCCGCCTCCGGTTTTCTTGACTCTGGTATCATACCGTGCTGCGGTAGGGAAGGAAGATAGAGTGTCTAAGCTGCGGAGCAAGGCTACTATCACTTAAACTAATCCATTAACAATTCAACATCCCTGCACCACCCTTCCTTTGGAGCATACGGTGGACATCGTCAGACTAGGACGGTCGAACTATCGTGTCGAGATGACTGGTATTTCAGTAAGCCTAAAGCCTGCATTTTATAGAATCCATGGTCGTGCCTACGAAAAACGGCACTTTCTTTCCCGGGAGTTCTTATACACAAACCAGGAGATGGTTCCATTCGAATATCAGCCTATCGGAAAATCACTTAGAAAAACCAGAACATGCTACTTCTGCACTTCACTCCTATCGGAGAAAATGAAAATTGCTTTTGTACCCATTTAATCTGTTCTCTCAAGGGCCGACCGTTGACGAGCGTAACTTTCTTCGAAGTTTTGTGCTAGAAACTGGAATCCGAACAAATGTTCGATAATGATTGTCAGCGTAATCGAAAAAATTACAACAGACCTCACTGTGCCAAAAAGACTTAGGAGTACTTGCCCCCCTTCCAGGGTGAACATATATCAGAAATGATCGAACTATGGCTCCGGTGCACGGTCGTTCCTAAGTACCGCAATAATTTTTACAACTTACCCAAGGAAATACGTCTTGCCTACGGACGCCATGCCAAGCCTCACGAGTTTACACGTAGATGCAGATTTAAGTACATTGAATGCACGCGAAGGCATTTGGCCACTAGGTCAGTTGGACATATTCCCAAGTGACTGCTGCGAGCATAAACGCAGCAGGATAAAGTTAAATCACAAAGCACCTTGTGGACACTACCAATGTGGTGGAGCAAATGGTAGCATTTAAGGTTCTACTTCGAGCAAGGACTGGGCGTCTCCTGTACTTTTGAAGGCACAACAATATGGAGGCGGAAACCAGACCTGCGTAAGCAGTTGGATCGCGTGATCCACCCATGGTGGGAGCTAGTGGTGTAAACAAGCTCATGATCCTTCCTTACCGGCCCCCATGCCCCGCATGAATAACCAAAGTTCCATTCTACGTGGTGCCATTCACTCTCGACGAGATTCCTCTCGCCCGCCTACACCAATCCCCCCCCCCCCCCCCCCCGACTACGGCAGACTAACCCGTATGTCTGGGCAACACTCTGGCGTTCATGTGCCTATTTCATTTGCTTGCCCTGGGTTCTATTCGTATTGTGCCGCTAGTTAAATAAGAAGTCTCGATAGGCATGAGGCCATTAACTTCTGCCTACTTAGCTATCTCTGACCGGTTCAAATTTATTCCGTGAAAAAAGTGTACATGTGTTGCCTGACACAAGGGAAGTTGACTGCTTGCAGGAGTTGGGTAACAGAAGAAGTCACCAGTATTCGACGGCATAAGGTCGCTCCCGCTTCTTCACATGTAAGAATTGCTTCCTGACCGATGTCCTTAGGGGACGATAGGTTGATTATTGAAACAAGGGGAGTTCAAGGGATATTTGCGGCCTCTGCAACTTTTCCTTTCATAGGGGCGCCTTACTTGTTAAGCAAAGCCTAGGAATGGTTAAGTTACCTGTGAGCTGATAGTGTATAGGCTTTCTGTCGTCCCTTGAAGTTAATGGTCAAGTATACCACGGACACGTTTAAACAAGACGGTTTCGACTGAGTTCTCTCAACGTCCGTGTAGTCCTCAAAATTGACTTTTTTTACTAGTGTGCACATGACGCGAAATCAGCAAAACCGTGGTAGCGCGCCTAGCTTGGCACGCCAGTGAGGTATTTGGGGGCTGAGCATGGTTTAGTGACGGGCTGGTTGAGCAACCAGCAAAAAACAATAAGCCTTCGTATAAACTGGCCGCTTATGTGCTGCCGCTGTTCGTCTCCGTTCATCGATCAATACCGTATTGAGGGTGGCAGGAAGTGCACGAGGTGTCCAGTCAGGGAAATCAGTGGGCGGATGCCGTTTGGTCGCACCAATTGCCTTGCGCATGTTGTACTGGCGCCCCTCAACTGGCACCCGACTCTCACCTCTGCCCCCCCCCCCCCAGGCTAGGCTCCGCCTAGCGGGCACACCGGTCCTTCATGGTTTATCTGCAATTATTAGCCAAGCATACGAAAACCCAGTCTGGGAGTAACTAAGATGAGGACGCCCGTCCTTTGGTCAAAGGACACTTGAGTTAAGGGCTCAACTACTTCGGACACGATATAAATATTCGAAGTCACATTAGAGGATTTTCACCGAGCTATCCTGACCACTGGATGGAAGAATGACGATTCAGTTCTGCTTCTGAGCACTAGTTTAGGGTTACAAGCAGTCGGCCAAATGAACAGCCACTGCGTGGTGAAGAATACTCTAAATCACAACTGAAAGGAGCTGGACCCATGGCTTAAGCGATGGAACCATTCGCTCCAGCCCCAATAACCAGATGAGATGGGTTCATATAATGGACCTTTCAAGCCTGGAGTATGGGCTTGCCTGGCTGATAACAGCCAATAGACCATAAATGGCCGTTTTTTTCGTTTCCAGCGGTAGCGAGACGCTCACCGATGGCGTACCACTGGCAATATACTCAGTCGCAACTGACAGGAGAACGAGCCCGCGGCTGACTTGTTAGGGCGTTGGACTTCTAACCAACAGGTTGCAGGTTCAAGCTCCGGGGGTCGCAACATCTGGAGTTGGGTATGACTGGCTGATGACGGTTAATAAGCCAGAAATGGTCATGCCAGTTTCCTTTGTCTTTGTCGGCAATGCTCTTCCGTTTGCACTGACTGACAGTTACACTTCCCATTTATAGATTGGTCCTTACCCCGCGACCGCCTGTAAGAGTTCTGAGGCAGAGCTGAATGGTCCGCACTCCGTTCTGTGATCGAGATAGACCTCTCTGGGTCGAGGAAGCTTAAACTAACGTTATCTAATCTTTTTCCCTCAGTAGATGCCCAGCCACGGTCTGCACTCCGCCAAATTGGTTTTCTACAGCGACACGCCGAGGCATCACACATTTTTCTGGCCTACGTTCTAAGAGGGTTAGGGAGATGGGGGGTGCAGACGTTCGCTGCAGCTACCCTTCTTTTAGGCAGCGGTACAGCGTAAGCTTGACAATCGGTTAAATCAGAACAGTGTATAAATCGCCTTCAGACTGCTTTTCGAGACAATTTTCGTACAAGGTGCCTTTCAAAAGCATTAAAACAGGCAGACAGCTCAAGTAAGATTTCTCCCCCCCCTCCTTTCGGATATTAAAGAACACCACTTTCTTCTCCTTTAATGGCCCTTTTACCACCATTCCCGCATAAGAGGTGACGTTACGCCGTAGTTCGAGAGATGCGGGGTGGGTACAAGTCCACGTCCAACATCGGACTTCACTAACCAAACATACCGTCCAGGGCCTCAATTATTGGAGCCAAGTGATCAACAAAATTAAAAACTTCTGTGGCAACTGGCGTAAGTCCAGCTGAAACCTACCTCCAATTGGAGTCTCTAACGTGACCTATGCTGGCAACAAACTTAAGCTCCAAGTAATATTGTAACGAAGGCGCGCGAAAGGAAAGTATGTCCGAGTACCATTCATGTGAAAGTAGTCGTCACCGCGCGATGTTAGACTCAAAGGCGTTTTCCGTAGCCGAACTAAATTTATCGCCGTGAAATGGGTTACTTTCGTGTAATTACTTAGAATCCGGGCCAATATGCAGAAAGAACAGGTAATTCGGAAATTCATCATCAAATATGACTCTTACATGTAAGGAAAGTCCGTCGAGTGTTGGCTCAACGGGGGAAAAGACAATCTAAAAAAAAACTATGAATGGGGCAGTCAATATGTTCACAAAAGGAGATAGGCAAGAAAAAACACGGAACTTGAGAACCCGGGACTGGCGCTTTCAAACGAGGCGCTCCCAAAACGAACCGTTCGTCCGACGAGGAGACCTAGGGGCGTTCCCCAATCAAACTGGTGAGCGTCGTCGAGGCGCGCGCATGAACAGTCGGAAGCATTTGCCGGGGTGGGGGGGGGGGAGAGACAGCGAGCAAGGGGGAGGGGGCGAAAAGCAACACTGTCAACAAAATAAACGTGTCAACGACCATTCCGAGCGGTCATAACTACAGTATGTGTGCGCGTAAACGGTGAGATCCGCGCCTTAAAGGCGCAGTAAGGAAGGTATGCGGAGAGGGGTCAAGAGGCCTAGTGAGAGGCAGCCGGAATTTCGGACAGCATGAGGTCAACCTCTTGCCCACTTGCCCGCACGGTAAAAGGCGCTTGGGATCGGTTCAGCGACGGCGTGTACCCCCTGAGTGAGTCACCTCAAAGAGATGGATGTGTAACAAAACACGATAGCGTAGTTTAAAGGGGTGAGAGTCGGAGGCGGAGAGACGAGAAATGGTAGGATTCAACCTAAGGCGTTTTCTTGGCTGCCGGTTATACACCTTGTCCTCAAGTCTTGCCCTGACTGCTCACTCACTCTGTTCCAAGGAGGTTTCTAACTTCGTCACCAGAGCAACCTCTGTCGACGGTTCGACTTCTGCCATTGTTTCTCCTCGCATTTTTTCCTCCTTAGCATCACCTGAATGGTTACAGCTCTCGGAATTAACTGCCCCAGAAGGATGAACTGTGTGACCGGTGCGCTCATTTGAAGACCGCTGGAATCCGACGTATCCTGCAGCCGTCATACTGGAGCAAATCTCCAGTGCCTGATCCCGCAGGGACTGATGACCGGCACTCAGTTCCGTCGCTGTGGCCAGAAAGCGAGGATCAATTTGGGAGGCGGAAGCCAACCGCTGGAGATCGAAAAGAGATCCATGATTGCGGAAGGTCCGCGAAGCAGCACCCGGTGGGAAGGGGAGTAGACCGAAGTTGGCTGCTGCCGCTGCAGCTGCAGCTGGGTCTTCGAAGGCGTTCGGAACCTGTGCTGGTAGACCACCCTCACTTGGCAGCCCAGAGGCGGAGGAGGGATAATGCGCAGGCTTCTGGTATTGGCTGGCTGTCGCTCTAGCGTAGGGGAAGAGACGTTTTTGAATAAAGTTCTGCTGAGTCAGAGAGGTTAACTGGTTATGCAGGGGGTTCCCCAAACCCGATGCCCCACCGTACATGTGTGGGGAAAAGGCGGATGGAGCGACAGCAGAAGGAGGACACACCACGGCATCCACGCCCCCATTAGACGAGCTGCCTGCGGATTGGCCACTGTGTGCAAACTGCTGGCGCGATTCCATCAAACTCGGCACGAAGGCCGGTTGCAGGTTCAAGCCAGCAGCTTGTGCTGCCTGCATACATTGGCCGTAGGGTAAGTTATTCAAGGGTGTTCCAGTTGCCGTTCGGGGGTCTGAGTCCCCAGCAAAGGTGATACCAAAGTTTGCGTAGCTTCCGACGCCTCCAGCAGCTGCAACCTCACCAGAATTCGAGTAGGCGGGGAATGGGGCGACGCCATGGGCCCCAGAACCGGTCTTTAGATTTAAAATGGAGGCACCGTTGGCTGTGGCATTACGACCACCTGTGGCCAGCAGAGTGGCGTCGTTCGAAAAGTCATCAACAGTGTCCCTGGGATGTTTTGATTGTAGCATCTGCATGCCATCCTGTTGGCTGGTTGAAGAGCGAGGTGAGGAGGAGTCGGCAAGGCTGGAGTTCTTGCTATCTCCGTCCTGCCACTTTTCTGAAGAGCGCCGCCGGGCGTTCATGAAGAAGTTGGCGACGGTGGAGATCTCCAGACCCAGTTGCTGTGCAATCGTAGTCTAGAAAAATGCAACAAGTTTTAAGGGCAAATGTCTACTTGGTCTAACTTAATCCAAACAGTAGAAAGGCTGGGTAAAAATCTTGGGATTGTAATAATAAGTGCGTTTAGACAATAGGAACGAAACACTTTACTGGTCAGGAAAATATCAAATGCGAAACGGGCTCGCATCTTCAACCTCCTAAGTTTGTGCGGGGCAGTTGTTGAAGAATCGCATGTACACCCCTTAGCTTGGAGAACGGATTGAAAGGCTGGTCTGCGTTGCAGTTTGATTGATTGTTCGTTATGATTGTAGAATAAACCCGATACGCGCAAACACTCGAATTTGATACAGCATCGCAGGCATAATTAGGTTTGATATTTGTAAATGAGTAGAATATCTAATTATCAAGGCAGACCTTGGCGAAGAGGAAAGCAACGCATCTAGAAAACCTTCGTTGTCAGGCGGGATCGAACAGCCAATTCGCGAAACCGCATGAGATGCTATATGCCTGGGCTATCGCCAGTACGCCGGCCAGCTGGGAGTATGAGTTACCATAAACATTTTTTTCACAAACTAACAGACTCGTAGGTTTTCAGGGGTAAATTTGACTGGAGTCTTCCACGAAACATCCCACCGTCCGAATCTGAGCACGGTCTGGCAGATAGTAACAACAGTGTAAAGCTTTTGAGCTGAAAATTGGCTGGTGCTTTTCGAAGGTGAAACCTTCAAGTAACTGACCGCTTCTTAGCCGGAGCAAGCTATGGGGAGGGGTCGAGTGGACTGGTTGTCTATGAGTGCAAACATAAAGTGCAGCTAGCAATGCACCAGGCCTAGCGCAACTTTACGCCCGAAAAAGCCAACGGTAGTGTAGCGTCTTATATGCACCCTTCGCTGTCAACGTAGCTGCCTACATTGTCCATGTAAGGTTGAGGAAGCAGCCATGACATCCAGAGTGCTATGGTTCTTAACAAAACGGCGTCTGGTCTGCAGTGCGAAAACTACCCACTACCCACCGAGCGCACTTGTTTCCAGGCTGGAGGGGAGGAACGAAGGGCAAAAACGATAGACAGGAGAGCTCTAATGGGATCCTGGTACGGTAGGGGTGCCTTGTATGGTCGCCTAAACCGGACACGGGAAGAGTTACCCCCTAACTTAAAATAGGTGGCCTTACGGTAAATTTCAGGAAGGTTAAATATACCCGTGTCTTAATGCTAGCCCTAATCCAAACATAAAACTAAACTGTTCCCCTAATCTTAACTCTAGCCATACATTAAGCCTAAACTCTACATTTATCACGATAATAACCTTAAACCTTAGCCTAATAATGACCCTAACCCAAACTCTGACCCTAATCTCAAAGTTAAACCTAACCCTAACCCTCACCTTAATCAATAACATAATTTCCTTGGAATTTGGCGCAAAGCCCCTATGTATTGTGGGCGGTTCCTATTTCTTTGTCCTGTTTAGGCGGCCATAAAAGGCATCCCAAATTACTATTCAGTCATTGTCAACGTCCTGTATGTATTAAAATGGAAATAAAAATCAATCGGTTTATAAAAGTTTGGTTTATCAACAACTTTTCGTATGTAAGTATCGATGAGAATTACTCACCCTCCTGTAAACTTTCTTGTAGTTGGGGGTTTGTAAACAAACAATTGGTATATGTTGTTTAAATATTTTCATAAGCAATAAACGTCTTTTCGAAGATGAGTATTCAAAGGTTAAAACGATTGAAAATAAGGTGGAACCATGTCTGGGGACCAAGGAAAACCAAACTAGGTCACCAAAATTCGTTCTCATTTTTCCTCTGCTTCGGTTACCATTAGAGGAAAACCGTCTCGAAGGGACACAAAAAAGCGCAATAGACAGTTTTTACGCTTTCCATTAGGCTCACTTCACAGTTGTGGGTTGCTATCGAATGCGACTTTTGGTCTTTTTTACTATTTCACACGGAAATGTCAGCGTCCGCAAGATGATCGTCTATTCTGTTCTTATTAAAATCTACCTATATAAAAATCTGGTCCCAGAGAACGCCTTCCCGTTTTCTTCTATACAATTACCTGGGCCTCGCATATTCTCGAACATTCGGAATATATATATATATATATATATATATATATATATATATATATATATATATATATATATATAAGTGAGGACCACAAACACCTTCCTTCAGTTTGTAAAATAAAGCAGAGTCAACCGGAAGGCGGGCTTGGGGTCCAGACTTTGGAAAATTATTGAGGACAGCTGATTATTTTAACGGTGAGCACAGCCTTAATGTGAGTAAATATCCTTAGATTAATTTTTATCACTGGAGGCTTTTCTGAGACCCAAAGAGTGTGTTTACACCTCATTACCTGCATTTCCTTGCTGGGCCGCTTTGTCTCCTTGAAGATTGCGTGCAAAGTTCGCCGCTGGATGTCAGTGAAAACAAGGCGAGGCCGTTTGCAGCTTCTTATCTCGTCGGTGCATACGAGTTCGGGTTCCTTGTTTTTTTCTAAAGCCAAACGCATGGGCAAAGTTAATAGAGCTTTATTTCTCTGTTTGTCTGCTGGTTTAAAAATACTCGGACGGTAGAAGTAAAACAGGTAAAACGGAGAGGGAGATACTATGGCCAAGTGGTCGTTAGAGTCAGAAAACAGTTTAAGTATGGGGGAGAAAAGCTCCCCGGTCGGATTACCTGACCTGCTCACTCCGTTGTGCTTTGGAGCTCAATTTAGAGCCCTCGCAGGCAGTCCGAGAGCGACCGGGGGTCCCCAAACCTGGGATTAGGTAAAGCTAGCTGACGATGGCTAATAAGCCAAAAGCGACCATCCCAGTCAGTCATGTCTTCGACGGTAGACTCCTCATACATAAATAGTCACTGTGCTACGGCTTAGAAGGTCTGTACATGGAGCTCCGAGACGCAACGTGACGAACTGTTGCTGCAACATGATCAGTGGTCGCCTCCCCTCCATAGTTAACATGCACGATAGTAACCGACTGGACAACGAGCCCGTGCTTCAACGGTTAGAGCGTTGGATTTACATACGCTCTATAGCTAAAAAGAACGCGAGTTCGAACCTAAGGCGGCCTGACAACGATCAGTAAAACAGAAGTGACCATTTCAGTCTCCCTTGTCTTTTGTAGGTAGTCATCTTCTGCACATAGTCCACTTCAAGTTTTCATTCAAACTGAGAGCAGGGTGTGAGATTGGAAACTGAGGCTACTGAGGAAGCTGTGAAATTATTGGAGCTCCGGGAAAAGGGAAAAACGCATATTCCATTCTCTCAGCAGGTTATGTCAGTAAAAATCACGTTAACGTAATTGCCATCGTTCCCTATTGCATCTGGCGCAGCGTGAGACCATGACTCAAATGTCAGAACGTCCAGTTCAAGAACCGTTAGGAACCGAAATCAAGCTTTGCTCAAGAGCTCTTGCCGGTCAGTCGCATATTTGCAAGTAACTGTGCAGAAGGAAGAGTACCGATAACTACCATGGAGACTGGAATGGCCGTTTCTGGTTAATTAGTCGTCGTCAGCCAGTCATGCCCAACCCCAGATTTTAATCATCTGGAATTGTTCGTAATCAAGCGATCACCCACGATGGCTCTAAACTGAAAGAGTCAAGTCAAAATGAAAAGCACGTAGTTTAAAAATGATGTAAAACCTTGGTAAAAAATGAATGACTGCGCTCGGCCTCCGCTGCATATGGTTGTAATACTTGAAGAAGTCTGATTTCACAGCCGTTAAAAATCATTTACTATATTACCGGACTGGTGTCTCTTGTAAACTTCAAATGAGATAAATCAGGGAAAATGCTCGTATACTCTGATAAACTGAGGAAGAACAGTTAGAATTAAATGTAGCACGCTGTTGGTCAGACGAAGCCTCCTCTTAAATTCTCTAATGATGAGCTTCCTGAAGATGCGAAATGACTCGCTTGAATTAGATCAGACGAGAGTGGGTCTAGAAGTGGTCGATTTCCCTTAAAGAGCAACAAATAGCTTTGGTAGTATTTCCAGCACTGTGTTCATGATCAGGCAACTGCATGACACGTTTGCAGTCCTGTTACGTTCGAATTTTACGACGTTTATATAGTAGTGTTGAAACTTGTCGCCTTGTTGCGAAACTGGATCAGGGCACTGGAAACGTGCCCAATCCATTGACTCCCTAGAGGGAAGGGAGTATTGCGTGATCATTGTGCAATCCCACCGAGACCGCCGAGTTTTTCACAGGTGGGTCAAATGAACCATTCTAGAAAGGAGAGAAATGAACAAGGATAGTTCAGCTAATTAGTTTTCGAGCAATTCGCCAATATGTTTGGGGGGTTATCAGTGCCTCGTGAACGGCTTCGAGGTAGAATTCTGTCTATTCATGTCAACGAGGGATAGAAAAAGAGGTTGCTATGAAACGACGCATGCGAAGAGTGATCATCTCCTAAGAGACCGCGTACAATCGCAGGATCTGGATTCATGATAAACTCCATCATTGCCGATAAAGTGTGGATAGTGCATATAATTGACAACAGTAACAGTCAAAGCCACTAGTCCCCACCGTTACTCCTTGCAACTTAACCAACTCAGTTGCCTAAGTTCAGTCCTGGTTGGTAGCCTCAATTGTGGACGCGTTACGGCATGACAACCCCAGCCATCACGGTCTTGTGTCAAACACACAAGTCAACACGGAGCAAATGATGGTAAAATAAAAGGGAGAAGGATGAGGGAAAGGTCATAGTAGTATTAGTAGTAGTAGTAGTAGTAGTAGTAGTAGTAATAGTAGTAGTAGTAGTAGTAGTAGTAGTAGTAGTAGTAGTAGTAGTAGTAGTAGTAGTAGTAGTAGTAGTAGTAGTAGTAGTAGTAGTAGTAGTAGTAGTAGTAGTAGTAGTAGTAGTAGTAGTAGTAGTAGTAGTAGTAGTAGTAGTAGTAGTAGTAGTAGTAGTAGTAGTAGTAGTAGTAGTAATATTAGTAGTGACTGAGTAGTAATTTCGGTAAAACACGGTAATTGAAACTCCCCGTAATGCGGATGGCTTTGCGCTATATTCCAGAGATTAGGGTTTGTATTAGAACACGGGAATAGGTATCCATCTTAGAATTTAGCGCAAGGTCCCCTGCATAGGTGGTGGTCCGCTATTTGAATCTCTTTGCGTAGACAAGACATGGGCAAGCTGGTGAAATAAACAAGTCCTCAACTTAATAGTATTGAAAATGCGAATCTCGGGTAGTATGTCAAAAGAAGAGGGGGCGTTCACCGGGAGAGGTTAATTGGGTGTCTGACGTTTCGGGCTATGGTTTCGTTTGCCTATCTTTAGAGACCGGAAAGGGGGACGGGGCGGGGTGGCATCGGCAGCGACGACACAGGTGACAGTGAGATTCGGGTCCGACACAGCACCACAATCGGTATTGCCAGACTACGCACAAGGCAAACGCGGCGCATATAATAAGCTATTAGCGGGAATTTCCCGTCTCCGAGGCTGGGTAGATGAACCCACTACTGAAAACATCAAAAACGGAATAAACCCCTCCCGCTGAGCGCCTCTTCTTCTTTTGAAGTCCTCAACTGCAGCTTGCTTACATAGTTTGCATTAAAACAAGCTGTTTCATTGTAATTAGCGCCTTTGATGTAAACGAAAATTCCATAATTTCCATTGGCTTTATCATCGGGAGGCAGAGACCTGCCGTAGAAAAATCCGGCATTACACAACGGCCGGGCATTTACAATTTTTAGACAAAATGTCCTATCAATGCAATCAAGGCAGCATGTACGCTTTGCTCTGCAATTCATCGACCGGAATACAATTTTCTCATATAAAGTGATCATTCCCTGAATTGTGGCGGATCATGACTTAGGTGAATGAAAATCGGCACCCTAAAAAGAAGCCAGAAGTTGTTTAATCGGTGGGACATGTTACGCACAGATTTTTCCTACCTGACGACGGTTACTCAACAACAGGCTTCTCTTTTTTCTGGCTTACTTTTGCCTTACCTTCATAAACTAGCAGATCTTTTGTAGGTCCGATTAGCCTCAGCCCTTGACCACTGCCTACCCGCCATTGCATAATGCAAGAACAATGACTGTTATCAGAAGATGATCTGGGTGAAAAACAAAGACTGAGCAGGCAAATATACTGTTCACAGGCTGGTTTGTGCACTAAATGCCGAAGAAGTAGCCAACTGGCAACGTCCAGTTTTCCGCTCTTAGAAACTACATTTTGAAAAGTTACCATAAAGCAGGAGGTAGGAAGATGTGACTAAGATAATAGTCCAAGTCCGTTATTCTGGTCCAGGAGTAAACAGCTTTTCGTTTTCTCTGGAAGAGGAAACCCGATAGTAGTTGGATGGATGGGCCCGAACCCCCCTTTTGTGCTTCAAAACTGTCGAAGTATAGCGCGAATCAACAAAAAATAAACCGCAAACGGCAAGAACATAATATGCGACCCCACTCGGGAAACAGAGGATAGGTCAGCGTGTAATACGCGACCGTACTATATGCCAACGTACCCTTTATCTAATGTGCTCGTTAGGGTTAGCATTAATTGCCAGGTTAGCAGGGTCACACAATATTCCGTTGGCGGTAGGCGGACCGAAGTATCGGGTCAAATGACAACTTTTCAAGCAGCGACTATTAGGATGCCGCGGTAGGTTCAAAACGCATCCACTTTAATTTGAAAGCTCGCGCAGAGCCGGCCTCATTCTTACTCTCGTCGAGAGTCCGAATAAAAGTGGGTCAGGTCAGTTGGGAAGGATATCGCACATATTGGTCGGAGAGATGGTAAAACCACCGGATCTCGCAAGTCGCACACTTGCCGGTGCAACAAACTATTGTGCAGCCCTACTAGCCCGGCAACGAATGCTAAACCTAACGAAAACAATGGATATGATTAGGATTAAGTTGACACTCTTCTTTTCTTCATTTACCCCCATCCATAAAAAAATCCGGTCACCAACAGTCTCGTATTACTCACTGACCTATCCTTTGTTCCCTGAGTTGGGTCATATATTACGTTCTTGCCCTACAAACTACGCATTTTCGAGGTTTAAGAAAGCATACCTACAGGCTTAAATGCGCCCCTGAATCCGCCCGCGGGCTTAGCAAACCATATTCGCACGGACGCTCGGGGACGGCGTGCGTGTGGCGTGGGAGAGATAACAGCGAACAGCTGCGTCTCCGGCTTGTGTGCAGAGCGAAAGAGGGAGAGAGAAATCGATAAACGCCGTGCTGCACCGTGGCCTGAGAAACGTGATAAAACGAGGGGCCCCATCGCGCGATGTTGACGAACATTTTGACCTGTCAAGACGCTGGATTTTATAGTGCACAAAAACGTAGTTCCTTCGCTAGGGCGGCGAGCGCGTGACGGATTTAGAATTCAGATCATGGTCGAAGAGCAGGGAGTCAATTGTGTGTGACTAAGCCATTACTTCTGACAGGCCCTGTCGGAGGGTCGCATTTTGCCAGGCTGTTATAATAATTGGCAAGGGAAATAAAAAAGTTGTATTCACTGCATGAATTTATACGTGATAGCAACGTAACTGATGGTGACATGAAACATGAGCCAAAACTCATGGGGAGCTGAAGGCAATCTTTGAATATGCCTACGTGGATCATAATCGTGAACATTGGCCTTTGATCCAAAACTCCGGCAGTTGCCTATCAAGTACTCGGGAAATGGTTACTTGAGGTAGCCTTCTTTCTCGATGGATTTATGATGTCTTTGAAATGATAGATATATGTTCACTTCTATCGGTCGTTTTCCAGGCAAATGCGTCTTCTTGAAGGTTATGAGATAAAGCGATGAAATAACTTGGCTCTACAAAAACTTTCGTAATTTTTGTGTTTTTAAAACGAGTTGTGACTGTCCGAAATTGCTTGAACTGTTTGACATAGATCTGGGGCACAGTATGGACAACTCATGTCTTATAGGCAGGTTTAAGGCATGTACCGATTGTAGGCCAAACATGTATTCGAGTGACCCTTTAGCCCAAAATTAATTATTTTTAAGAAACGACACTTTAATCTTTCAACTAAAACGTCCTACGAAGAATTCAACTCCCAAAACACGAGTGCATATGCAAAGGTTTGTGGATTCTCTCGATGAATAACAAGTTCTTTTATATTAGCAGCAGGCTTCATGAGAGTGGGATCGTCAAAGATGCACCACTATGAGTTCTGTACTTATTACTATTATACAAACCACTTAAGGGGATAAATCCTATTCGAAAAAGCATTTATGACCCTGAGTTAACCTTGGCTGCTTACTGTGCGTAGGGGATTAGTACGGATCCGAGGCTTAGATCAAACCACAGACGGCCGTTCACATTAAACTGAAAAGTATCTCCTCAGTCGCTTAGCAGACTTGTCTTCAAGTTATACGCGGTCTGCAGAAGACGTCACATGAACTTGGCAGGCAACTGCGCACCACAGAAATGCCGTATGTTCCTCCATAAAGTGCACATAACCTGCAGATGTGATCGCAGTGCATTGATAACGTTCATAGGCGGCCTGAGTGCATTTTATGTGTAGTTACAATAAACAGGAAGATGTGAATTACATTAATTTCAACGGCCATTTAATTGGCAAAAGCTGACTTTCAAATAGGGGCACAGGGCAGAGTTCGATCTGACTCTTATGAAAACGTTTCTAGACGTCGAGTTTTTCACGATTGCCATAGGCGAAAATCACCGTCCAAGAGTGGCTGTTGGATATCAGTGGCATCCTCTGAGGTTACTGAACAAAATTCTGCAACCACTGCTTCAGCGGTTTCGAGAAACGTCACATAAGTTTAAAAAGGTACCATCTTTTGGTACTTTAAAAGTGTCCTACACACGAATTTGACAAAGCGCAATGTAGCCGCACTACATAAATGCTAATCATTTGGCCCACCTAGCCTGGAAATTGCAAAATTAAATAAAGAAATCACACTACCGTATGTCCGCTGACGAGTATGCTTATGTAAAGCATTGCCTAGTTAAGCTGCTAGCGACAACCTGTTAGAGGCTAAATGTTAGCAAAAAAGACCATATCAAACGGATAAATATAAAGTTAAGAGAGCAACGTCCCGAATTCGGTAATAATTATACGCGGTTAGGGCATGTGCCTCATTGAACCCAAGTCCAGCTTCAACAACAGTCAAAAAGCAGGACAATGAAAGTGTTTTCTCTGGCTGACGTCAGTCACTGAGAAATGTTTCAAAACCCGAAATAAACGGCTTAAGTTTGAAAGCTCCGGTGACGGACGACCTCAATGTGTGGCCGAGGCCACGCAAGATACCGCGGCGGTCCCACATCCAGTACACTCCTATGCATCCCACTTACCCAAGAGCAGTTTTGGGCTTTGGCCAAATTCAATCAACGTCAATCGAAAGGATCCAACTGGACATGGCGGCGTTCTCTTTGCTCCCGTCAGTTCTCTAGTACACAAACCTGTCTAGAGCCTACCCGATGCTAGCTTGGTCCTTACCATGATTTCCAGTGATTGGCATTGCAGGCGACATCTAAGTTTTAGATATTATAGCAGAACTGCCGACTGTGTTTTCCCGGCTCTTTCGTATCGGCTACTGTGAGAAATCCGTAAACTTATGAGAGATGTTGTCTCCCTGAATGTTCAGCGTATTAGGCTACAGAAACTTTGAAATCCAAGAGTAATTTGCTCTAAAATGTCCAACGGTGTTGTACTTATGAAGAGCGTGATAATGTCTATTGTTAAGGTGCCCCCTGAACGGGTCGCGTGGTAGATACACTGGACCAACACGGGGGTCAAATCAGGGTGCGGCAGGCTGAGCTCCCGTAAAAAACGCCGAACATGGGGAGGGGGAAGCGTAGTGGCACGCGTACGGACAGGCTCATGCCGCATCCCGTTCTCCCACTCCGTTGAAGATGATTAATCTGCACCCAAACCCGCCTCCGGTCGTCTTGACAATGGCTTGCTACCGGGCATAGGCGAGTAAGGGAATAGGGAGTACGGTAGATGCTGTGCAAATCTACTATCACTTAAAACTAATTTGCGCACAAGTCACCATCCCTGAACCACACTTCTGTGGAGCATACGGTGGACATCGTCGGATCACGACGGTCAACCTGATAGTTGGGAAGGGGGGGGTGGTGACGGCGCCGGTTAGGATAAATAAAGCAGGAACACCACCATATATACCTGCGTAAAGTTCTGTACAAGGAGGTAGTTCGCAGATGAAGCTCAGGACAAAATTCATTAGATTGCTTCTGAATAAAATCCTATGTAGTACGACAGCTGAAGTTGTTCACTGAGCCTATTAGAATCTGGCCATCAACTCGGGTCCTAGGCACCTCGCTCATTACTTTCGTGGGCGACAAAAAATGAAAGCCGTGAGGTAGCTGATGAATGAAAGGCCTGGCTAATATAAATATCTCGAGTTGCGACTTTGAGTTCACTAAAGCTGCGGCCATGGCGCATTGCAGCATGTGGCGCAGTCTTCAAGCATGCTAAAATGGCAACAGAAATTAATAAAAAGAGAAAATAGAGCGGTAAGGAAGAAAAAGTAGAAAGGTGAACAAGAGAACGATGAGAGCGAAGGACAGATTGGAGGAGGAGGAGGAGGAGGAGGAGGAGGAGGAGGAGGAGGAGGAGGAGGAGGAGGAGGAGGAGGAGGAATGGTGAAAAGAAAAAAAAACGTACTTTGGGACCCACTTTGGAGATACTTTCCGGCAAGTCGAAGGGCAGACATTCTCTGACATTCAGGTTCCTGGAGCCATTTCCACATACGACGAAATGTTTCCCTGCCCGACTTTAATTTGCTCCATGGTTTAGGGTTCCGCAGTAGATCGGACAAAGTGCCCTGACTTCGACAGAGGACACGTTGGGCAAAAACAGCTTGTGGGATGCTGTAACGCTTGAGCTCGGCACTCACTCGCTGCGCCAGTTCCTTTGTATTGAGTTCTTCCTTTTCAGGCAAGATAGGCATTTTGATACCGGCTCGAGTCTGTGCCAGTGCATTCATCATGACATCCTTCGGTATCCCGAGTTCTCCACTCCATGAATGACTTGCCGCCAGTGAGCCCTGATTAGGGTCTTTAGAAAAAAAATGGTTCGTGGTGACTTGTATTCTCGTGCATCAAATTCAACAAAATAATAGTAGAGGATTTGGCCGATTTTAATAATTCATTTGACCCACTTGTGAAAAACTCGGCGGCCTCGGTGGGATTCGAACTCACGTCAGCAAGGGGAAGGCTTTAGGCCAGCCAACGCTCTAGCCAACTGAGCTACGATGCCCCACCGGGAGCCGTGAGTTTACTCACACTTGGGTCAAGTTACCAACCCAGTCTACTGTAACGTATGGAATCCACCTATGCTGATACAGTAAGCTGACTGCCAAAGTAGGATTTCCTAAGCAATCAATCTAGAATCCACCAGATGACTACCAGGCACAACGAATTAGTAGAGGATTTTGGCAGATTTTAATAATTCCAATTGTGAAAACTCCTCTTCTAATTAATTGTGCCTAGTAGTCATCTGGTGGCTTCTAGATTGATTGCTTAGGAAATCCTGCTTCGGCAGTCAGCTTAATTTATCACAATTTATGGATTCCATATGTTGCAGTAGACTAAGTGGGTAACTTGACCCAAGTGTGATTAAACTCTCGGCTCCCGCTAGGGCCTCGTAGCTCAGTTGGCTAGAACGTTTGCTGGACTAAAGCCTTCCCCTTGCTGGCGTGGGTTTTAAGCCCACCGAGTTTTTCATAAGTGGGTCAAAGGAATTAACTTAATATATAAAAGAGTATTTAAGACCAAGAAGGAGAATGTTCTCCAGTCCTCGCTGTTCCGAAAATAAACTACCGGTTTTAATCGTGTCTGAGCCTTCTGCCCGCAGCTAACATCTAAGGCGAATACAACCATCAGGTCGGGCTAATACTACCTTAGCAGAATTGATCGACCGAGAGTGTTAGATAATAGATTTCCCACAACTAACGCCCTAGAGATTTCATGAATAGCGGCCAACTCTGGCTGGCCAGCTGAGCCTGTTGGATGCCAACCGATACATACTGTCGTGGCTGCGTTTCAGCCTTCTCTAGAGAATACATGCCTTCTCTGGTAAAGGGGTGCCTACAGATGGCGTTAAGGAACATACTCGTCCCGCTGGACCTCGGGGTTCGGTTAAGCGCCCTGTCTATATCCGCAAAACAGCTAGCAGTATAGGCAAAATGAGGCAGACAGAAATACAAGGGAGACTTGAATGGCTAGTTCTCACTAATTAGCCGGCGTCAGCCAGCTATGCCCAACCTCAGGCTTGCAACTCCTGAGGCCCAGACTCGCGTGCAGTTCGCAGTTCGTACAACACACTAACAAATGAGCCACTGGCTCGCTAAGCTGTCGTTTGCGATCGGGTAATTATGGTAGAGGGGCGCTCACCGATCGCGTACGGAGCATGCTGGCTCCATCGTGCCTTGAGGCTCGATCAACGAGTCCGTGCTTCAATGCTTCGTGCGTTGGTCGTCTAACCAACTGAGAGTGGATTCGAGCCTTAGAGGTTGCAAACATGGGTTGGGTATAGCTGGCTGATGACAGCTAATAAGCCAGAAATGGCCATTCTAGCCTCTTTTACCTTTGTATATAATCTTCTTCTGCCTATATGCCTTCATCGGCGTCTACCGTCCTCTGCTACTTAGCGGAAATTGGTTCTGAGATTGCCTTAAGCAGAGTAATGCTCACTACCACAGTCCTCACACGGTCAAATGTGTTGACATTTGAAATACTCGAACTGCCTTAACGGAAATTCAGCTCATAGGGGGGGAGAAATGAAGGTCGATGGCAAAACCCTCGTCCCTTGTAAACGTTGCATAATCCTGAAACGGCGGTTGTGTTGAAAAGTAAACAACGCAGGAAAAGAACTGATTATCTATTCTTTTCCCATCCGTTTAAAAACTGCGAATCCGGACGGTGGTCAATGGACGACGGCGCCGAGCCCATCGGTTGCGGCGACGGTTGACTGACCGATGAAACAAGGTGTTGAGTGTTCCAGCAACTATAGTCCGCCAATGTAGTTTGCTGTAACTGCCACTGGCTTCGAGTACAGAGCTCAAGTCAGATAAATGTATCCATGGTTCCTTTGACCGGTACGTAGTCAGCGTTTAAAAAATCCGACCAGGGACTGCAGTTCACATCAGCTCCAACCTTCACATGAAGTGACTGACAAATGGAGGCAAATTAGCCAGAAAAGGTCATTTCAAACACTTTCATGTATCTTTCTATGATTACAGTTTAGGAATTTAGTGATTAATACTTTGATAAGTAACAAAATATTGTAGACGCCTCAACTGTGAGATAACAGCCATCCAAAGCAGATAAGGATGACTTCCGATGACTTCTTCCGAACTAACACATGCTTGCTTGAATGAATATAATTTTCACATGCATTTAAAAACTAAGAAACACTTTTTGTGTTCTTGTGAGGTCATTTCTTTGGAAGAGGTTCCAGATTCAAAAAGCAGTCATTATTAAGTGTGCATTATCCCAATTACATCTGTTAGTTCGCCGTCGGAAGTGAGTTAGATTGGTAACTTGTGTGTGTGTGTTGAATTAGAGTAATGTAGGCTTCCGCAACATCTACCACCTGCGAGGCCTAAACAAGGTCTAAGTGTGACAAAACTTCATAGTTCAATCATCTTGACTGACGATACCCACCGTGTGCCGCACTGAGTGGACGCAGCATCGTTGACTTGCGCGTAAAGTAGTTTATGGTAAGGCAGGCTTTCCTAGTATCTACCTCACTCTATCCTCCCTCACCCCCCGGGCGCGACGGCAAGATTAAGTCATGACGACCGTAGGTGGGATTGGGCATAGTGGTGGACAAAGTTTATCAGTCCGTCTATATGTACCACACAATACCTGGTTCCCACAGACATGAATGAAACAATGGCTGTTCGGAGATCACATGCACGATAGTGTCAGAGGCCACGGTAAGAAAGAGTCATTGGACCTGAATTTAAATCCTGGAGAGCAACGACCTACTCCGTCAGTTGACAGCCTTTCAAGCCAAGACTTGTATCGCCGCGTTATGGCTTCAAGCGCGTCAGCTTTATTGTAGTAAGGAACGGGCTGGTGTGACATGAGGATAGATTCCGTGACACCGGTCTCAATCTCTCTTCCGCCTCCTGCGCAACAGTCTGCTGTCCGGGCCCGTGAACCATTTGGTGCTGCGATTGGGCGCAGTGACTGGTGCGGCGCGAAGCCTACCCCACTCCCTGCCTCCTCAAAACGTACACAATGGTGATGGGCTCCCGCGGACCCTGAGCAGTTTGAGTAATGAGGAATCAGAAGCCAATCGGGTCCCGCTTTGATCCAGTGCATCTACAGCGCATAACGCTGTGGGGGCCTCAGCTGCTAAATTATAACGTTTGAAAGTGTATTCCAACGATACCCACCGTGTGTACCACAACACGGTAGTGACTTGCGCGTGGATTAGTTTTGAGTAAGAGTCGACTTGCGCTGCAGCTACCGCACTCTACCTTCACCTGTCTGAGTCCGGTGTCAAGACAAAGTCAAGAAGACAGGAGGCGAGATCAAGCGCGGGTTGCTGGCGCAGTATAAGCATGCACCGTTTAAGAACCACTCGGTTAGAGCAAGGAACTAATAGGTGAATCTGCGTTTGAGTGGCCTGTCTTCTCCCTTTTTCATCGCATTAGAAGGAAGTACATCAGAAGTACAGCCGACTGGAGATAACGAAATGGGACGTGTTGACTTTTCGGAGGCAGGCAATCACAAGTCACTGAACGCACCAATGTCTTCCTCAGTATGCGAATTTATAGGCTTTAACGGACAGCCATGGACAGTCCACGAGACTTCGGCTAATCACCATTAACAAGAAGGTTCCAGGGCCTTCAGGTTGAAGGTTTCCCTTTTCGGGTTGCAGTATACAGAAAGTGCACCTAAGGTATGCACCCGTCGATGTGTGCCACGACGGTTGACCGTTGTTTTCTTATAAAATGTACAGCACGCGATAAAACTGTCTGATCACAGATAAAAAAATCCTGGAATATTGTAAATGACCTCTGGGAAATACAGGGAATAGGAACATCATCGCTCTATACCCCGGGACCTTGCGCTAAGTTCGACGGGAGATAAGAGTTATTGGCACAGCTAGGGTCAAGGTTAGGATTAGGGTAAAGTAAAGGTTAGGCAAAGTTACATTTGGGGCTAGAGTTAGGACACAGGAATAGTTATCCTTCCCAGATTTTTGCCAAAGGCCACCTGCATTACCGGGGAGGTCGTATTCCTGTGCCTCACCAACCTCGTTAGCAGGAGCTTGGAGTGCATGAACAACAGTATCGTGTTACTCAAATTTCCCCATGGACAAGTTCCGGCACTTATTCGGGAAAATAAATGCAGCGCGTTTACTGGTAGGATTTGCAAATTTTTTACAGGGGCCTAACAAGATTTATTTAAAGTTGTACTTCTTTGTCTCATCAACTGCAGTTAACGCTTTGACAACAGAGAGCCGACCAAGCTCTCCGAAATGTCAACATATGAATAAATTTGCTCCAGTGGATCCGCCTTATTTCTCAAATTATCAACATGCATCTCTTGACTTTAGTTATCATCAGAAACCCCCAACAGTTGGTTTCTCTACCTTGAATCGCAGGGGGAGGGCCGAATATCCTGGTAAAAGTACTACAATACGGTTCCAATGGACCCGAGCGTGCGGTAGGTTATAATGGTCCTCCCATGTACTTTTCAGCAAAAAGCAGACGGTCTGCGCATTTTCCTTCAGGCATGACTCATTCCTTGAGCTCTGTTGTTACAACGCGCAACGTGACTCCGACCCATCATATCCACCGCATGCAGATCCGACGTTCCGGATATTAGCTAATGTGCATGAGTAGGTTAAGTACATAAACGCATGTTCGGACCCGTACGCGTTCGGTTCGTTTGCGAGTTTATCTGAAAGCGCGGTCCATGGGGTCTCCTTAAGCTGCTTAAGGTAAAAAAAATTGGTAGGGATGCCTTGTATGGCTGCCTACACAGGACAAGGGAATAGGAACCGCCCGCCCGCTTAACATAGATAGCCTTACGGTAAATTTCAGAAAAGGTAAATACACTCGTGTCTTAACGCAAACACTTACCCCAATATAAAAATAAATTGCATGCTTTATGATTAAGTGACGCTGACAAGGGAGACTGGAATGGCCATTTCGGGTTTATAAGTCGTCATCAGCCAGAAATGGCCATTCCGGTCTCCCTTGCCTTCGTCGGTACTCCATTTTATGTCTCATTTATCTTAACCCTAGCCCTAACCTAAACGTAAACCCTATAAGTAACACGATAAAAACCTCAACCTTGTGACCTAATCATGACCCTAACCTCCTGATAACGCTAACTTAAACCTAACCCTAGACTTTTCCCCAACCAAAACATTTTCCGAGTAATCACTTTCAGTTTTTAATGTCATGCCCGAAATGTTGGCTATTTGTAGAAAAAGCAGCCCAAGCACCTGGCCAACGCGCCACTCGGTTTGGTGTGTAGTTAACCGGCACTAGTTTCAAGTTTCAGACTGAGCCTGGAAAGGTCGGTTCCGAAGGCTTTATTCCAAGTTCGCGCAGCGATTTCCTCGGACATCAAACAAGACAACAGTTTTGACTTTTATTTCCGGCTTACGAGTGCAATTGTGAGTAGGCAGTTCAGAGCATTTTCGCTAGTTCTTTTCTAGCGTCTCTGAGTGGACAAGGTACAGTGATGAAGGGAACTGTAAGACCGTCCTGCTTCGTAATCTCAGATGCATCGAACAAAGACCGTCTGGATAGTAGTAGACATAATTTAATCAGAAGGGACAAGACTGAAAGTCAGTTGAGAAGGTCCAGCTAAACTTCCGGCCATGAGTCGTTTTGTAGACATTCGCCTAACTTTAAAGCACAAATCTCTGATGGTTTGATGACAGGAGCGGAGTAAAAATGCGCGGAAAGATGAACAGGATCGGGCTTTAATAGCAAATTAGACTGGTAACAAGTTTGCAACACACATGTTAGGTGTCAAGACAACAGCTCCATAAATAGGACAAAATTTAACACTAAAATTTGACGCAATAAGACCAGTGTAACTTACTGTCGGTACGAAATTGTGTACATTCGTCGTTCTGGTACAACAAAAAATTCGAGACTTCAATGTCCTAAGGACTCGCCTTTCGTAATCGACGACGACGTCCACCGTGTGCCTCACCGAGTGGATGCAGCATCGGTAACCTCTGAGTAAATAAGTTTATGGTAAGGCGGACATGCACAGCATCTACCGCACTCTTTCCTCCCTCACCCACTAGGCTTCGATGACAATAAAATGTCAAAACGAACCGAGATGGGTTCAGGGACCAGCAGCTGGTCTGCGTGTCTCATACACGACCCTGTCCTCACACTACGTCCCAAACCTTCCTGAGGGCGGCTCGGAATTCACATATGTGAGTTGCCAGTAAGGATCCAGTGAGCCTGACTTTCAGTCCTCCCACCAGTAACCATACACACAGTAGCTTCCCAATTTTATGAAATGGCAACCGAAATTCTGAAAAATGTTTCCGTTTTGACAACATTACGTACGTAGGGTGTAAGGTTAATTATCATGCAGCCTTACCCCAAGCTATTTCAGTCACGGTAGGATGCCGGCTTCTGAACGATCTTATTACTGATCGCCTGCAAAACTTATACTTTGCCGAATAAGGTTGAACCCGACCGCCAGTTACACCTGAATTCAAGGTTTGCAAACTACATGCTGAATACCTTCTGTGTAAGGAAAAGTCACGCATTTCTCTACGCTACGAGGAGTAGGTCACACAGTTCGCAGTAAATTTTACAATGGATGTGGAACATGTTGTATAAATTATCGACAATATTAATTAATTCATGGATACGAAGTAGTATGGATGAGCATTTCACCACCTTCACAAATCTCATAAATATAAACTTTTTTTGAAAAACCGATACTTTTTCTTCCCGTGTCAAATTTGAAGGTGTGATTTGCTACCAAACGAGTGGAAAAGGGGATAGTTTTGTTCATGTTTCAGAACAGAAATATGCTTGATCAAAATCTGAAATCTTATCGGCACTGAAATATTTTGGGATTGGGCTCCAAGATGATCAATACGACAACCGTTCCTAAGTAATGTTTTTCGAATCGAAAACACGTTTCAGAATTTTGGTTGCTGTTTCATAGAGAGAATCTACTGTACGCATAAAGGTGGTATTTCATAAAGGAATCATTATCAAAGTATCTGTCCGTTCGGTCCTACCAGTACATTAATAGACCCTATCACACAAGTTCTTCAACTAAATTTCCGCTCCTTTAAAAGTCGAAAGGCCAACAAAAGGATAGCAACTTTGTCAGGAGGCTCAGCCCACTTACTAGTTAACCATTCGCTTCGTCTCGGCGAAGCGACCATAGTGTCTGCGCATGTCACCTCTCCGTCATGTATACGGCGGTTCTTGACGAAACGAACGCTTCATTGTTGCAGCGTCTGACATTGCAGTGGTCGATGGAGAACAACAAATCCGCCAGTCGCTGCGTTCAGCTGCCTTGCTCCACCAGTGCACATCGCTACTTAAACGTTCAGTACAAAGCCTTTCGTCTACGCCCGCGTTTCTACCGTTAGTTGGGGCCTACTTGGCGCCCTAATCACGTTCCCTGATAACCTAGTACTGGGGCTTACTCGACTATTCTATGCAGAACAATTCCCCAACCGTTCCAGTAATATGTGAACGCGTAGGCTTGCCTTCACTTTTGCTCTTTGGTGCATCTACCTACCCCTTCCAAACACGGTAGTCATTCGTGACTAATTATCATGGAGTATGTGCACGGTAATTGATCCCCATAAGTGTTCATGTTCACAGAAATTCATAGCACACAGGAAATCAACAGCTCTAGCTGACCCTCAAAGGTAGACCTTAATCGCTTAGGCAGTGCTGATCGGACACGATTTGCTCCCAAGCGCGAACTTCCCCTTGTCAAAGTACTATCTTAGGTTTGTGACTTGAGTTTGGCATGGTCGAAACTACGAATGAGTCGGTCTTTCTGAGTTTCAGCAAATTTCAGGTCCTCTTATTCATCTGCTGACGACCTTTACTTATTTACACACTTGTGGGCATGGCAACTATATTACAGACCAGTCGACGTGGTAAGCGATGCCAGCTTCATTCAGAAATCCATTTATCGGAAAAGCGATCGAAATGGCCAGTGACCCCACTGCATGCGTTTTGTTCTGATACTTCACCGGTAATTCACCTTATGTCAATATAATCTTGTCATTCCCGACAGGACACGGGAATTCTAAGGCCTCCCGTTATACAGGCGTAGTTGGGCTTAATGCCACGAAGG
Organism: Schistocephalus solidus; assembly: GCA_017591395.1. Classification (NCBI taxonomy): domain Eukaryota; kingdom Metazoa; phylum Platyhelminthes; class Cestoda; order Diphyllobothriidea; family Diphyllobothriidae; genus Schistocephalus; species Schistocephalus solidus. The sequence continues at coordinate 59,727 of WEDG01000756.1, read as the reverse complement.
ATAAATTGTGCAGCGTTCAAACACTAACCGTGACCCGACCCTTAAACCTAACCCTAAATTTGAAGCAAAGCCATCTGCATTACGGGGGTTTTCTATTCCCGTGTCCTTTCGGGGGGGGGGGGGGATATAAACGGTTCCTATTTAAAGGTATTCCGCGGAAACTACATTGGACGAGATCTGGTTCTTTCCGAGAATCCTACCGAGATGGTCAGCCTGAATACCAACTGGAGAAGGGATGTGAAGCATTATACCCTGCATTGTCGAAGGTTGTAGCTGAGCTTCCGGAAACGCTTGGTCAGAAACCCGGAGTTATATTATGCCTTCCGTAGCACACTCACATTTCGGCTTTCGACCACCCACGACCTTTAACCTTAAACTCCGGCACCCTCTTTATATTGCCAAACGGAATCGTAAAAAAAGGTTTCAGTAGAATTGGCGGTGTGAACCTATATCAACTAACGTCGAGTTTCAAGGTGGCATTAATGGAGCAAAACAAATACCGTCGAGAACGAAGACATTGATCGAGTACTTGAAGTGACCATCATGAGGGAAATATAATGTTGGCTTACAAAACAAGTCAATTTTCTATTCTGAACCACATATATTATGAAGTACAAAAGACGTTAATTGATCCATCTTCGTATAAGGATGTTATGCTGTCAGATAATAGTTAAAATGTGGCACTGTCATGCAGAGAAAACTGTGAATGCTGTCGAAATCCAATAGTTCCGTGGCTTGCACACAGTTCAGGATAGTTACACAATATATCAGACCGCGTAGGAGAGCGGAATCCAGGAGTGGCATCAAAAGACTTAATGAAATAACGACAACCCGGTATCATGCGTTTGGCTTCTTAACTATGATTTTTTAAGGCTATGCAGTTCAAAATGTCTCTAAAGTTGGAGATACGCTCAGTTCGAATACGATAAGTTAATCAAACCTCGCCGAATAACCAAAAAGGAAAACTCATAATATTGCATTGACTCGGCGGTCTTGCGTTCGAGAACTCCTTTTTGTCATGAGCCTATGATTTAACTATTGGTACATCTTGGTGCAGTTGTTTGACGATCTGAAGCTAGGTGAAAAGACTGCAGCAGTAGTTGGTCTAGTGGACGGTGATTTTAAAGCGTTGTCACCATAGTTTACGATTACTTTCGGTAAGGATAGCTTATATGCCCCCCTAAAAAGGTCACGGGAGAAGAAAGCCCCCACCCACCTTATAAAGTTGGCTCTGCGCATAAATATTACCGTGTCCTCACCCTAATACTAGCCCCAACATAAACCTAAACTATAATCCAAATTTTAAACCCGAACCCCCGCACTACAGCAAACCCTAAACTTCATCTTGACCCTAGCTTTAAATTTAACCTTAATTTATCAGGAATATGTTGTAAAACAGCCTGCATTGCAGTTTCTTCCTGTGCTCATGCCCTGTTTAGGGGGTTATATACGTTATCCTTCCCTTATTTTCTGCCGAATTTTGGTATGAATGTGTACTTGACAGCACCATCTATATTTATGAACACAGTCCGTAGAGAAGAGCAGCTATTCCTAGATGATATGAATGGTTTTGAGAATACCTAGTAAAATTTAACTCCAAACAAGAAATAACCCGTACTATGTTCGCTCAGTTTAGGTCGATGTCAGCACTGCTTAGCAAGTTATAGTCAGAGCGAATGCGGTAGTTGAGCAGACATGTATTCAGGGAGGAAATTCAGGCTACAGCGAACTATTATTCAAGGGAGAGCTTGATCAATACAACCATTTATTAAGTTGATAAAGCAACGAAAAACATCGTGAATTTTCAGTATTTATAAGCTATACCAGCAGACTAGGGAAACTGGGCTTGTGGCTTCTTATTCACTTGTCATCGTCAACAGGCCACACCTCAACCTCAGGACATGAAGGCCGGAGCTAGAATTCAGAGTTCTTGGTCATTGTGCACTGGAGGAAAACGCTCTGCTATCTGGCCACGGACCTCCAGCCTGCCAGCTGCGATCAGTAATATTCAAGACTAAACTGGCATGGCGGTTGCTAGCCTATGCCGGCTGCAGGATGGGATATGAGCAGATCTGGTTTTGGCCCCTCAACTACCCGCCTATAACGACGGAAATTTATAATTGAAAAAGGCGAAGCAAACGGGAATGATCATTTTTCGCTCATTTGCCACCATCAATCACACGCCACCCCTTGGGCAAGAAAGTCCGAGATCCATTCATGTAGCGGAATAGATCGTGAATAGCATCTCCACGTGCAAGCCCAAATGAGGACAAAGAGCTAAGGGAAACTCAGATGGCCGTTCCTGGCTTATTAGTCATCATCAGTCAGCCATACCCAATCACCGATTCGGGTGATCTGGGATTCGAAATCAGGTCCTTTTGACTACAGAACACTAAGTATTCTAAAGCTCTACCATTGATCTATGGGCCGGTTGTCTTGTCGGATGCCATCGAAATATGAACCACGATGGACGAACGTTCACTGATCAGTTTACGGGATAGAATCGTCCATTGGAGGTGCATTAGTTTTCGCAGGTTCAAGTCTCAGAAAGCACACCCTTCACGATATCTAGGCATTTATCACCTTAAGTAAAGTTCAATAAAATGGCTTATGCAGTTCGTGTAACACCAGGGAATTAACTCAATCGCCTGAAATTCGGTTTGGAAGCATAGGTTGTAAGCCAGAACGGCGTTGACATTATTATCCTCCGTTATAAATTCAGATAAAACAAATAAAACGCAGACGATATGACGTAACCGCAGGGAGATTATAGACATAATGTGAAAATACTAACAGCATTTAAGTAAGGTAATTGACGCAGAGTAAAGTTTCATATTTACGAATCAGCAAGAAAAATGGGGTATCAGATGAGATATTTATACTTCTAATATTGAAGAGATAGAAAGAGAAACCTAGTCTTGAGGCCTGGGCTCGAAGTATCAACTTCAAGCTATTCAAAATTGAAAGGTTGAAAGCGAGCTATGGAAAATAAGGTATCCCACAGACAAAGCATGTTGCGCTGTGTTCCCTTATTGCTAATGTGTACAAATAACCATGTTATGGTGGCAAAAATTACAGCCATAAACAAACATTGCCCAAAACGAATAAAATTGCAGGCAACAGCGACCAAATACAGATCCGTTATACAGCGAAATAAACTTTCATTGTAGGCTTAACCTGGTAGTCTACGGGATTCATACGGGAACGATCTTTTGTAGCCAGAATGTACTTTATCTGCGAGAATTCCCTGGAGGGCAGATTCAGTTAAAATTTCAGAATATCATATATCTGAAAATTGTCAATCGCACTGAAACTGCCATGGATCCTTGCTATCACCTTTTCCGATAGGCGATGGGCCAACATGTTTGCAGAACAACACTCTTCTTAAAACGTACAAAATTGACGAGTTTCAAGTGGCATTCCCTATTACGATAATGGCAAATTTGTGAAATCTTTGTTGGAATGATCTTGAAAATACAAATAAGTTGGAAAACTGGGGTTACCCGAGTTCATCATCGATTTTTAGCACGAAAACTCTATAATTATATGTACGGTGATCTTAAATCTCAACCATACGATTTAGAGGTCATCAGTGACCTAGTAACCCTTCCTACCCTGCCACCCACAGCTTCTGATGGCTTCCATGATCCTTAGACGCCTTACTCATTTAAATTCAACTCTACTCAATAAAACACACGAAATAAAGGTCTTAGCTCACAGTAAACAAGGATAACAATGCTGGCCCACGATGTTGTGAAATTAGTCTTCCAATCCGTTGACCCAAGGCGCATGGGAAACGGGGAGGCTGCACACCTAACCCTTGTGAAAGACTTCAGCAATTGGCAATATGCTTCGTCCTACTGAAATGTATGCTAAGGGGTGGTCTGAATTTTAATGATCACGCGATCAGTGCTTATACATTCGAACTCAGTTTCATGAAACCCAGTAATTATGCAAAAAGGTCATTGGTAGATATGTCTGATAGGCATGAAAAACAAGCACGCTCGACTCCAGACCATGGGGTACAAAGAGACAGAAGCGAGGTTCATGTCGTTTTTATAGGTTAACAGTAAGATAGCGTGACTAGGCAGAATGATATTTTAAGTTTTACTTCCAGCATGAGGGGTGAAGAATTCACTCAACGAACAAACAGAATTTACTTAAATTCGAGCAAAATGCTTAAACTACGATATTGGTTAGACCCTTGTTTTGAATTTACTTTAACGTAAACTCCGAGAGTTAAGTAAACGCTACAGCTGGCACTTTACTAAATTCGTAGATATGTGATCAAACTCTGCAACTCCTCCCTAAAACACCCTCAAATTGCTCTCTTAGGAGGGGGCAAGGCCATGGTATCGGGCGGTCTGCCTGAGAAAGATGCCATGTGGCCGAAAAATCGATAATTTACAAACACGCGGGAAAATGAAGTAAAACACGTGCAACTGCAGGTGTGGCCTAGCGGAGTTCGCCAATCACTGACAGTAGAGGTTGGAATGCGCTCGGTTAAATAATGAAGCCTCCGAGAAGCACTGAATCGTTTCCACACAATATGGCATTAAACGTGAAAGGCAGCACTATAATAGCAAGCCTGTTAAACTTAACAGTTGCATGTGGGAAACGCAAAGCTAGGGTAAAGTAGTCTAGCAAGAACCTAGTTAACTCAACTTCCGTAAATTTCTCATTTTTCGATGGAAAATTTTAGAAAATCACCCCAAAGTCCTACTTTCTTCCCCGTCTTTGTTATCTGATCTTATATATGGCAGGGAAGCTGCGACGAACTGTGTGAATCTACTGTCAAAACTCAGCTGTAATGAAATCGAGCCGAAAAAAAGGTTGACACTACTGCTCAAATAGAGCAAAAAAGCAGAGGCAGTTTATGAGACTTCAGAATATAACGAAAAATGTGCTCCTATCCCGGATACACGAAATAAATTATGGTAATGTTATAAAATCTTGTCAAATGTATATTGCTTTGGCTTAAGCGAGTGAGAGGCTTTTTAACCGGAATGCTAGAGCTACCTCGCTCCATCTGATAAAAACTGCGTTTTAAGCCCCTTTTACGCTAATCCAATGCTCTTACGTGGAGTCGATTTTTTGGCAGTGAAAAAAAATCACTTCAGTCTGAAGACGAAATAAGGATACAAACATTCGTTTAGGTCTAGCAACGTCCTCTCTTTACCAGAGATACTTTTTTCTATCTCCTTCCTCGGGAAGGTCAAATAAGTAATTGCTCAAAGATTACAGGAAATCAATGCGTGTACAGTCAGATCGACGGGTTTCAGTCCTCAAATTCGTGTTCTGAAAACCTACGGGTTCGGAATTCGTAACAGTCGCACACCTTGAAAGAGATTCCGGTTTTCGAAGTCTTGAAACTTGTTTCTCTATTTCTCAAATCTAAAGCCAATTATTCTACAACGGTGATAATAATGCTTGCGTGAAAAGTATAACATCTCAACGAAAAACAAAAAAAACGTTTAGACTATTCTGAGGAAAGCTTTCTTCTGCTTTCACTTGAAACTTACATGAGCCTTGCACAACCTTGTACGGCCGTATAAAAATACCACAGCAGGCTAAGGTTTCCGAATTCTTTGTCTGAACTCTACGCGATTGAAGTCGAATAAGCAGGATCGCGTGTAAACAGACGTTACCAAAGACAGTAGTCCTAGGTAATAAGATGCGTCTTGAACCTTTACACCCTGGGGAAAAATTTTCCCCCTGGTCCGACTGAAATCTAATGATGGTCGCCTATGAAACGAAACGAGTTGAAACATTTTAATGCCGGGTCTGAGTTTGGGGTAGTTCTGGATAATAAGGATACACCAGAATCGACCAATTCATCCTCCACCTTCCTCTGCACTCTGCTCATCATTGAGGCAGCCTGTGTGAGGCCCAGCCTCGGTCAGTCGCAAAAATAGCTTTTCTAGTCTTCAATACGCCGGAAATTTTCGCAAATGAACTTGGTCCAATGGTGAAAAAGGCTCTGACCACCTGAGATACATGGCCCCGACCTGGGGCCGTTAGTCGAATTACCTTTGGGTCGGAGGCTCTTAGAGCAAATGATCAGCGTATTGGCTGTACACAAGCCTTGCCCTTCCTGTTGTGGGTTAAAATATCAACAAGGCCGCTGATTTTTTACAATCCTAATAGACGAACTACCAAATCTACCTAAAACTAATTGATTTTCATAAGTGGCGCAGACGTAGATATTGATCATGAGCTCACAGCGGCATTCAAAGCGACTACGTCGTTACAGGGATGAGGACTCCTACTTGTGGGACGAGACACCTCCACTATCACCGGTAGGTAGCATGTTGAAAATATAAGTATGATTAGGAAGAACAATTAAATGCCGTCTCTGACACATCAGTGGAAACTCTGCCTTCCAGAAGATGTCCTCAGCAAGCAGGTAAGACTGTCATCTTATGAGTATTCATTTTTCTAGACGCATCTGTATCAAATTCCCAATCAGAATTTCAGGCAGAAGTATTTCGACGTCTTAACATACTTGCGAAAAGGCTGATGCAACTGCAGGCAACACAACGTCGTATTTTATCAAAAATGCGAACGGCTGAGCTTACTCAACCAACAAGCAGTACAGCTCCAGTTCAAATGGGTATTGCCATCCCCGTTAATCCATTCTCACAGCCGATAGCCAGCCGTGCTGGTTTCAGAGACTTACACGAACGGCTGCTGAATCCCAATTTCCGCAGGGAACTGGTTAGTACCCGTCAATTATGTGCATTTTCAATTAGGAGTCATATTTATTCTGCCTCGGGGGCCGAAATACTGACGACTTCGTAAAGCGCATATTTTATGCGGTTTTCGATGATGCAATCGCCTTGGAACTGAATTTCCAAGGACGAAAAGGAAAAGATGGCTTATCTGGGTCCAAATTTTATGAAGTTATTACAGGTGGATTATAACATCTCTTGCTAATGTCAAACAATTTAGAGCTGTACGTTAGGTGGAATGGCGGCGGCCGTCTAAACCTGTATGAGTTGGAGGCCGCATTTGTAAGGCGCCTGAAAAGGTCCCTCGACGCCGCCGGCAAGAGGGTTCAAAGGCACGTCCCTGATTTACCCTTTTATGGTGAGTTGATTGCCTTTCATATTGCTTAACTGTCTATTTTTAGAATGCCACCCAGGACTAGCGACCTCCACTCCAAACCCCCATATGGGGGCTGACCCCTGAATAAACGTATTCCACAACCCCGTATTATTTAATGCGACTGTAGTGGCGTATACGGGAGCTAAATAGGATGGGAAGTAATGGTTGCGTTGTTGGCGGTCACGGTAAAGGATTACTAATGGGCGTTCCGTATGTATTCGTTTTAAATGGGGGGTAATGTCGGAAGTATCCGACCCCTTTTAGTATATTTCGACAAATATCGACATTTCGATATTGCATATATATCGGCAGAGAGGACAAGTCGATATACGGTGGACATAGGTATCTCGACATGTGGATATCCGGGCGATATACGCCTGATATGAATTGCTATTAGGGGGTAAAACCCCGCTCTTGACAAAAATGAACAGTGTGTATACGAGTCATCGAAAATACAAAAAGACCTAGTTAACTTATTAAATATTCGTACATAGCTAGGGAACCATTATAGTCTGCTGTATGTTCGGTGACCCCTACGATACAATCCAGGAAACAATGAGGTAATAAAAAATCTAAATTCTTACGGAGGTAGAGATCCTTATCTGGAGAACAGTTCTGAGGCTCACATGAATCTGGTGTACCGACCATTCCCATGTTTCTGGAGCATATATTCAGATTACTGGGATCGCCGGTGTTTAGCAAAAAGCTTGGGCTGTTTACGTCCGGACGAGGATTCTGGTTAGAATTCCCAAAACCAAATTTTGAGTCAACAGGCATATTGGGATAAGAAAAGATGGTCGGGAAGTTTCCCTGATTGTAAGTTGGGTTCGGAAAATTCTGAGAGTCCATGCACTGAGTATTCATACTTTGTGTCTGGTTGGGAGGAAGATACGGAGTGCCATTAAATTCCTGGTCGAGGAAAATCGCCTGCTCTGCGGCAGAAAAGTCATCAGAATCACCACAGCCATCATATCCCTTATTCCCATCTCTGTTCGAACAATCTAGTAGCTGATCTTGATCGACTGGATAATGAGATGGGGAAGAGGAAAGAACAGTGGAGTGAACAGGATTGGAATGCGAAGTAACGGCCTCAGAACACGAGGTCCAGTTTGGCATATTTGGGTCAAGAGGGCCTCCGAGTGCGTTAGGAGCCATGTTCTTAAAGTCTGTTAGCGTGGCGTACCTGTAATTTGCTGTTGAAGTGTCATTTTCTCTGATTCGGCGCTGGTTTTCAGCAGAAAAGTCGAGATGATCCCCAAAATAGTACCCACCATAGACTGGCGCCTCCCCAGTTTCATAAGGTGAGACTGTTTGTCCGATATTGTTTGTCAGACGGTCAGGAATAAGACTGTTGTTTGTTGGATTGCTGGTTTCATCTTGAGAAGGAGAGTCCGTACATATGTGATCAACCTTCTCCGACCCTTTGTCCGCTCGACTGAGACCATCAAACGGCAAGAATTGGACGCCTTCGGGGGTGGAATTAGTTTCAGAAGTCGAATCAATTCCTGTGTAAGGAAAACAGGTACGCGAAAAATCCTCCGGCCCGCAGTTAGGAAGAGAATTGTTGTAAGGACCTTTAGCATCTGCAAACGAGGTTACCGAATGAAAAATTGATGACGCGTCCGAAACGTCAGAATAGGATGTGGATTGGGATTGTTCAGCCGAAACTGTATAGTCATGCTTGACGAGTGGCAGTGGGGAGGAACTTGTATCTGGAATAATGGAACCAGCGGTGAACTGAGCCACAGAGAAATCCATCTGTGCAGCCAGATATGACCTGGGCAAGATGTCAAAGCCACCTGGTTGCTTGTCTTTGGTGCTTAGACATACACCAAAGCTATTGGGCGTCAAGATTGGGTTCAAGTACCGGCCTAGATCACAGCCAGTAACTGCGATTGGCTGCCTACGCGTGAGCAGTCGTGCGATCGACGGCCAATACGCGTAAAAAATGGCACCAGCGTTTAATTGGTGAACTCGTTGCTAATGCTTGGAGTTGCGAATGTCGGAATTGTTCCGTCTGTAGATTGTCTCGGAAATGAACGAGTGGGTGTAGCCATGCCGATTAACATGCCTTCGATTTTTGCTTATTTGGCACGTGTCTTGCGATGATTATCGACCGCAAAATTTAAATGCTGGTCTTGCGTTGGACATGCAGTTTCCTGAGCATGTCTTTCAGACTTGGAATCACATCTTTCCTACTTGCCAACCTAAGTTACTTGAGGGCCAAAATTAGTTTACTCACACCCTAACAAAGTCTTTTAAACTAGAGGTTATTCAAATGCACATCTCTATCGTTTGTTAACCAGATATAGTCCAATTTGAAAAAAAACGGTTCGTTCGTGAATCCATTGTGCACATACAATCAAAGTGTGTTCGAGAATAAGGCTTTGGGACTCCCACAGCCTGTTGCTTCGTTCAGCGGGCATGAATACACATTTAGATTCGGTCATACTTTAAAAACACTAGTGACTGCTGGATGTAATCATCTGTGAAATTTCATGATGGTTAACTATACTTATTTACTGCACATTTTACTCCAAAGCAACGTTTCATTTCCATGAGCCTAACATCCTTTCCAAAGATGAGATGTGATTTGACAATCAACGGTTGTTTAAACCTTAAGTGTCCGATTTCGGCCTATACAAAGGTATCATGCACTGGGTTAAATTTGGAGGCATAAGCGTAGCATGCGATTCATAAAATTTGGTTCGCTTATGCACAACATAATTCCCTTGAATGGTGTGCGATGTTAGCAGGACATTTTTCTGAAAACAGTCTTTCACTTTTAAGGAATTTTTTTGTACCTTGGGGCATAGGTTTTGCAAACACTTAACGGTCCACGTGGTTTAATTTGCATAACAACTGAGCAATGTTCACGCATTGCAGGGAGTAAATTTAACAGCTTACTGTCATATTGGGCTTGTATTATGTGCAACGACGACAGATATTCCTTTATCCGTCAGCCTTCAAAAACAAAGGCAAGTCGGTCGAAAGTCGGCTTTACGTGAAGTAAAACCCGAATCGCACAAATCAGACGTACTTATTTCCGAATGACCGGACCGATTTTCCATTGAGTTCCAAAATTTACATTTCTGACCATAAGAACAAGTCGTTTTCAAGTGACTCTCACTTTATATTCCGATTAACGCTGCCTTACTAGATGATCAACTTCCTTTTCTTGTCATCTTTCTTCACCTTGATGTAAAGCGTCCAGTTTCGTTGAGATTCATAGTGCGCAACCTTAGTGGAGATAACGCCGACCTTTCACCTGTTTGCAAAATTTGTCCTGCTCAAAGTAGCATTTCATTCCTCTCCGCCTGGAAAGACTGGTGGCTATCATTTAGACCCTGTCTGCCAGACGCTTTTTAAATCACAATTATGGATTTAGGTTTGTGTTGACTTATTGATGTCTGTTTGTCTCGCCAATCGATCACGCGTCTTTGCTTTTCACACAATCACAGAATTGCCGGCCATTATCAGGACTGGTTTTTGAGACAGCCGAAGTTCCCTTAAGCAAAAAAATTATCAGATCTCATCAATAGGGAAATTATGGGGAGTGAACGCCTAACCAGCATCTGCACAAGACAGGCTGCAAACCCGTGTCACTATTGGAGTCGAGCGCGAGTGAACCCGGCGACAGCAACCAAGTTCAGACAACATGACTTAGCCACGCATATGGATACGACCAGGTCAGTATTTTGACACAGACTGCTGTCAGACAGAACCTAATAAATTTGACAAACTGTGGAAAGCCGGAATGCTGAAAGACTCAAACACTGGACTAGAACTTAAAGATGCCAAGAATGGAAAATGGACTGGTAAGGCGAAAATATCAACGAATAGGCTTCCACTGGAGATAGAAAGTATGAAATATCATCTTGGAAACAGAAGGTTTTTACCTAATAAAACAGATTCCGTGTGGTAAGTCTGTCTTGAAATTGAAGTTACATGATTTTAATAAACTTGCAACCTTAAAACATATCCAAAGTGTCTGGTTTAACGTGTTTTGGACATGTTCAGATGCACAAGAAGGGGATAAGGACTAACACTAGAAAAGTAAGCTGGACTAGGTCTTGTGACGATGCGTTTGGAAGCATCAGCATATACAATCTATGTGAACAAATCCTGTCTACTGATAGGAGAGCATTGCTGCAAATCATATTTTATTTTAGGGGATTACGTTAGTGTCGTAGAGATTAATGCTCCTCGGATTCATGGTCAGGCAAAATTTAACAGTAGAAAATGTGATATAGTTATACTTTGTGACTACTTTTAAAACCTAACGGTATTGGAGACAAGGGTACCGTCATTCAACAGGAACGTGGGGGTTGCATCCTCCAGCGTGGCAGGGGTTTGCCTTATCAACTGCACTCTGTATAAATATACAAAGCAGAAATTGGTCCTTAGCCTCTTCCTTGGCCCAGTCGATCAGAGGTTGTCCATTTGTTCTGTACTTCATTAGGTTTTTCAACTGTGACCTCTTTGCTCTCTATCAAGGCAGACGCCCTGTGAATAGCTGAAGATGACCTGTTTCAGGGGGAAGTTGACAAGGCCATTGAAAACATCAGAAGAGGGGTTGGTGCGTTAGAAGCAGCTCGCGGGGCATAAGTCTTTCTCATAGTGATCAGTCTGTTACCTTTTTGAGGTTGTACTAGTTTGTCGTTTGGGTTCGATTCCCGACGCGGACTACGGTTAGGAAGCGGTTTTACTGCGAAAGACTGGCTGCCGCTCTACAATAAGTGAAATTAACCAAATAATAAATTTCAGCTAAAAGTTTTTATAAACCATCGATAAAATGATAGTACTTAGGAGATGCCTTCCGCCGCATATCCATCGGGATACTTCCGTATTAGCACTAGCCGCATCACCTCAACACGGTCCTTTATATGAACTTGTAACCGTCTGATTAGGAATACGAATTGCTGCACTTTAAGCTACAGAAAAGCATTGGGATCCCGATGTGGGCGGGAACCTGGATCACAAAAGTATTCAGGGCGCTTAACGGTTCGACAGTGGAGAACAGTGACGTCCACCGTGTACCCTGTGGAGTGGGCTCAGCACTGGTGATTTACATGTGAATTAGTTTATAGTGATTCAGACTTATGCATCATCTACTGCACTCTATCCCATCAGGATTCAATGGCAAACAATATAAAATTGGCGGGAAATGAGCCGGGTACAGTAGCTGGTAAAGCCCGTCCACGCGTGCCACATGCGACCCTTTCGCGGGCCTTCATGGGCAGCAACTTGAATATCACATGTGTGAGAGTTCCACAAAGGCCGCATCGAAAATGAGACATTGAGCCTGACCCTCAGTTCTCCAGTCAGCCACTCCACACACCTGCATTTAGTACTGACCTCTAGGACCGAGTTATCCCGTCACTTGGTAGTCTTCGAAGCCACTGCCTTTAGCGCGTCGTGCTACATTCAAGCGCGTCAGGTTTATCATAGTGAGAACTAAGCCGCAGTGCTCTGTGGATGGATTCCTAAGTATCAAACTCTCTCTCTCTCTCTCTTCCCGCCCATGCACCAGTCAACTGTCTGAGCCTGTCAAACCAGCTGGTGGTGGTATTTGGCGCGGTAGCTGACAGAGCTAGATAGCCCGTCTAATTATGTATACCACAAACGACTTGATAATCATTTTATGTTATGAAATTATTCACCATCCTGGCAGCACAGATACTAGCTAAAAGCGCAGACAGATTTCGCCTATACTCTGCCGCTGAATGGCACAGCTACGAGAGGTTCGATTCTTCAATGGGTCCCCCATCATTACATGTGTGCTTTCTGGTATATACTTTATATCTGCTCCACGTGACTAATCCATTTCTGAGGAAAGTAAAAAACTGAAACATCATTTATGCACCAGAAAATCCGTCCCACTTACATTTGATGGGGCCTTTTCTGGCCTTAGAATGACACACCTACCTGGGCCTGGTGTCACGATCAAGTCAAGAAGTCTAGCGGCAGGAGAGGGTGCAGATGACTGGCGAGGCGGGAACCTGTACTTAGACATGCCGCCACACCTGCCCCCCGCCCATATGCGATATCTGTTACGGGTGGCATTTGTTGATAGTGGCGTAGACTTATGCAGCATCTGCCACACTCTCTCCTCCCCCACCTTCCACCCTGTTCACCCTGTGCCCCAGAGTTTGGTGAGCATGGGGACGGTGAATTTCACGTGAGCCATTTTATAGTGATGGTAGGCTTGCACTGCATCTACCACACTCTCTCTCCCCTCTCCCACCTGGGCTCGGTCTACTTACCAATTTAAGAAGACTGGGGGCTAGATCGGCTGAAGGTGGCTGGTGCGGAGTGGACCTGCACCTAGGCGTCCCACCACACATCCCATATGCGATATGTGTTATGAGTGCGCATCTCCGTAAAGTCTGCAGTACCCTGATCCAACGCCTTTGCTGGTGCAGCGGATCTACCCTTTGACCCATTTAGGGACCACCGTCAGCAGTGGTCATGGCTGCCCAAGACAGCAACTCAGCGTTCTGGACACAATAGATCTCTCTTACTGGCGTCTCCTGTTGATCGGGACATGGTCTAGGAATTGCAGTGACTCTGGGCTCACATAGTACTTAGTCGCACAACAGTTATACTAGATACGGTACCTTAGCAGATACGTGCTAATTGTGCAAACACTGATCTGGTTTGAATTCCGGATTGAAGGATAAGCTTAACTGGTTTTATTTAACAGCGCCAATGTATTCAAATACTCAATAATATTAACTGCTTCTTTGGCGCGGTTATTGTGCCTGAACGGGCATTGGTTACTTAAAATGTCTGCATGAAACCGTGAAGCAGACATAAATGGCAGGGCTTTTCTACTGTTCATCTATTTTTCGCAGTTAACTGAAGAATGTATGCAAATGAAATCGAACAGTTTTCAAAGTGCAGAGTTCACCTCATAGAAAGGGTTGAATAATGTTTAACTGTTAAGGTTACGAGTAAACTCGTTTACAGAAGTCGGAACATTTTATTAGTTGGTAGTATGCGTCTGCGCAGACCATCAATGCGAAATACTGGAGACAGAGGTCCGACTTCTAACGGCAAGTACTGCTTTGAATTTGGATCTTATGACAGTTTCCCTGATTGAACTTCTCCAATTCCATACAATCATTGACCATGATCGTGAAATGTGTTTTCAGTTAGAACGGATTACTTAATTGAAGCTGCAGAATGCTCCTAAGATATTTCAGAAATGTTCTTAAATGCACATCTTTCGGGCCACTCTTCTCTTGACTTTCGTTGCCTTTGTAAATTCGAATATATTTTATTAAAAAGCACAACCAAAATATCTTTCTTCTACAAATTTGGTAGCCCATTGTGACTTCTTCCAAGGTTCTACTAAGGTTTTAAAATGTTTATAACTGTGATATTTTACGGACCTTATGATATTCATTCAGACGACTTCGTATCTGTCCATTCGCTTATGCTCCTTAGGAAGTATAAAAGACAGTCTACATCTATTGTACATTCTAGGAGCTCTAAGAGCCAAAGAGGAAACGGTCTAAGAAGACCAAGTTGTTCATAGATTTGGCTCCAGCCAGCCCAATAACCGGTTCACCTGGACCTATCGGACCAAGTGAACTGGATAAAAGTTCTCGCTCGGGCGCCGATTTAGTCAAAAAGAGAATGAAGTTATAAAAGGGGTGCCAGAGTCAGCATCAATAATTCCAAACGTTGCTAACGAACGGCGAGTCCATCCAAATTCTCAAGGCATCTAGAATAGGACAGGCTCCGTCAGCACCCGATTCAATTCATCGATCAAGACCTCTTAAAATCATCTTGGAAAACGAAACACAAACACAGCTCCTGCTCCAGAGAAAATCAACCCTACGGAGTCTGCGTTTGGAAGTTTTTTTTCAACCGGAATACGGGCTGAAAGAGCGAATGAAAATGAGACAATTAATAATATAACTGGAAAGCCGAAGGACCAATGGTGAGACACATCTCCAAATAATGGACGGATAAATATTTCAAGTGCAAAGAGCATTGCTTTGGCCGAAGGCAATCACTCTAACAGCCTAACTGTTCCGTCCCAGAAACCAAAAGCGTGCCCGCTTAAAATGTTCGTTTTAAATGCCCGATCTCTGCTTAATAAGATGCCTTTGCGTCATACTCTGGTTTCATCCACTGCCCAGACGTTGTAATAGTTACAGAGACATGGGCAACGCCTTGCGTATGCGACTCTTAACTCTCTATTCTAGGCTTCGCTTACATTCAGAATGATCGACACGAGGGCCATGGCGGAGGAAGCTGTATCTATGTTAAGCAACCACTTACCTTTTTGTTGTTGGACTATCGGCAATTTACTGCAGTAGAAGAGAGCTTTTGGCTCCGAGTTATTCTAAAGGATAACTACTCTTTACTCGTTGGTTGTGTCTCTTGCCCACCCAACGCCAGCGAGGATTACTATCTATGTCTCTCGCAGGCATTTCACGCCGTAGCTAAATTAGGTCTGAAGTAATGCTTGATTGCAGGTGACTTCAATCTTCCTGAAGTTCAATGGTTTCCACCTTCCGGTATATCGGCATACGGGACCAGGTAGTTGATTTTACCACCAGCGGATTAACCATACATGATCTTATTTTCTGTAGAGGTTGTCAGCCATAGTCACCTTCAGTGGTTTTTCACATAGTGCCTTTCCCTTTATTGGCACAAGTGCTCCGTTATGGTTATTGGCGACGATCATCAGCCCGAGCCAAGCATAGACGGTCACGACCTAAATGTGCCCGGAGTTATAAAGGAGCTGGTCTTAATCTATCAGAGCACTGCACCCTGATGGTCTCGAAAGCTCGCCGAAACTACTGGGTTTATTCTCAGAAATTTTAAAACTGTCAATATTAGAACCAGCCTTTATAAAATGTACATCAGACCTAGTCTATATACTGCTCGTTTCTATTTAGCCTTCTGCACGCTAGTGGACGGAAGAAGATAGAATCAGTCCAGGACTTCTTTGCTTAAAGAGGTTTCTCTTTAGAACACCGAAACCTGTCCTATCAAAAGTCTGTGAGCTTACTTACCTCGACCCGTAGTGGCTTTCGCAGATGACAGAAGGGACTATTTTTACTGTTTAAACTTTTAAACAGTTGTACCTTAAACCCCCTTAATACGCTGAGGCAGCTCGACCACTCTTGGCGCACCAGTCATCGAGATGTATTTTTATTTCTTCCTTTGGCCTGCACCGTTAGATACCGTCAGTTTTTATCAGTAAACGCTATAGAAATCTGGAATAAGCTACCCAGGAGTATCAAAATTTCAAGCAAAGTCGGCCTTTGCTTTAAGAGAGCTGTCCCTAGTTTTCTACGTCCAGGACACATTCCACGAATTGTGGTTGCTGACTCGGTGGAATCCCTCTTCCGTTCTGATGGCGTTCATGGAATCTGAATCCTGTGCCGGGCTTCATGCTGAGGGCAAATTGCTGGCTCTGCAGTCCATCATCGGCTTATTCCTCAGTCGACAGCGAGCAGCCGTTCGCCGACATACCTGCTGCTGGTGCAGAATACCGGATCCTTAACAATGAAGGGAGAAGGACTACACCGTGCACCTGTGTAAAACCATTCCCTGTCCTGAACTTTAATCAGTCAATAAGCTACAGTTCTTTCGCCTGGAAACACTTGAAAGAACTATCAGGAGTTTTTTTACGGTCAGCTCGATCCTGTACTGTATATCTCTTTTGACCTTGCCTGTAAACTGGCCATAAATAAATAAACATGGTATCTTTTTGAGGACATAGGGATGTTTTGCTAAGAAGGCAGCAGACAACACGCAGATAGCTGTTTCACTGTTTTTACTGAGCATCAGTACGCCATATGCCTTATGAAGTGAGGTAAATATAGAATTCTAGTAAGCATGTGACCCTCACTGGTTGTTGTTGTTGTTGTTTTTGATGATGATGATGATGATGATGATGATGATGATGATGATGATGATGATGATGATGATGATGATGATGATGATGATGATGATGATGATGATGATGATGATGATGATGATGATGATGATGATTGATGATGATGATGATGATGATGATGATGATGATGATGATGATGATGATGATGATGATGATGATGATGATGATGATGATGATGATGATGATGATGATGATGATGATGATGATGATGATGATGATGATGATGATGATGATGATGATGATGATGATGATGATGATGATGATGATGATGATGATGATGATGATGATCGGTAACAACCGTGAAACAGATTGTAGACCCTAAAATCGAAGCGCAAAGCTAATCGCAGATCAGGCTCATAATTATTCGGGAATGAACGCTTTTTAAAAAACCAAAGTATACCATTTATTCGAGCATAAATTTCAGGGAGACTTAATTTTCTGCCAAAGTAATACAAGAACAAATATTTCTAGTCATGTTTTTTATATACGTTTCCACATTTTTTTGTTTTCACACTACGGTGCATTTCGCAGTAATTTAACTATTTGCTTACTAATACGAGGCTTGCCGCTTTACTGTTTGTACGTTTGGCATTCACAGTAAACCATATATATGACATTTTTTACACCAATCAACACTCTACCGTTTACTTTATATTTAATTGTTTTTTTTTTTTCAGATAACTACACCTTTTTTGTTTCCTCAAACTCCCTTATTATTTTAATAGAGGATTTTGGCAGATTTGAATAATCCCATTGACCCAATTGTGAAAAACTCGATAGCCTCGGTGAGATTCGAACCCACGTTCTAGGCAATTCTTTAGCCAACTGACCTATGAGGCCCCCACCAGGAGCCGTGAGTTTCATCAAACCAGCCTACTGTAACATATGGAATCCAACAATTCTGATACAGCAAACAGGATTTCCTAAGCAATCAATCTATAATCCACCAGATAACTACCAAGCACAATTAATTAGTAGAGGCTTTTGGCAGATTTGAATAATTTCATTGACCCACTTGTGAAAAACTCGGCGGTCTCAGTGGGATTCGAACCCACAGCAGCAAGGCGAAGGCTTTAGTACAGCCAACTGAGCTACATTGCCATACCGGGAGCTGTGGGTTTAAACAAACTTGGGTCAAGTTCCCCGCCCAGCCTACCGCAACGTATTGAATCCACCAATTCTGATACAGTAAGCTGACTGCCCAAGCCGGGTTTCCAAAGCAATCACTATAGAATCCACCCGATGACTACCAGGCACAATTAATTAGTAGAGGTTTTTGGCAGATTTTAATAATTCCATTGACCCACTTGTGAAAAACTAGGTTGCCTCGGTGGAATCCAACAATTCTGATACAGCAAGCAGGATTTCCTAAGCAATCAATCTATAATCCACCAGATGACTACCAGACACAATTAATTAATAAGGGATTTTGGCAGATTTGAATAATTAAATTGTAAAAAACTCGGCGGCCTTATCGCAGCAGGTCAAGTAGATAGGGGAGGCCCTGGCTGCTACGACCTTCTGGCCCGGTTCCGCAGGGAGGATATTTTATTCTGTAGAGAACTAACGCAGAAGGGGTTGGAGGACGTTGGTCGCCGGACACGTCCAGCCGCCACGCCTGCGACGTCCTGTGTGTATGAGACCGTGCGGTCGTCACGGGGCCTCCAGCACGGTGCGGTATGAGTCGGCCTTGAAGATGATTGGCTGCGGTGGACAACCAGGCTTGTCGAGGGCCAGACAGCGACTGGTGCGCACGTGCATGTAGACGCGAGAGGTTCAGCGTTCAACATGTGCACAGCGTCGGGTCACTACAGCCTCGGTGGGATCCGCATCCACGCTAGCAAGGGGGAGGCTCTAGTACAGCCACTGCTATAGCCAATTGAGCTACGAGCCCCCCTCCCACCCGGAGAAGTGGGTGTTGTTAAACGAAACTATTCGTTTGAATCTCCCATTTTGTACCCTCGTAAATTGACACTATCTTACTGCTTGTAAGATTTGAGACATTTGATTGTGTGTATACTATTTATATTTTGCTGATCCTATCAAATTATAGAACCATATTTTCGACTCTGTTTTTACCTACGGACGGCACAAAGTGACCCCACCCAAGCGATTTGATCTAGACTGGATTAAAGCGGATAGCTCAAGAAGACTAGTGGAGCTATCCGAACGGGCTACCAATTGGTGGTTAGGTCTATTCTGCAGTTTCTATAGCATATCTTTTAATTTCTAAGGAAATCAAAAAAAAACATTTGGATAAAGTTTACCTCTTATGTTTTCAGGTGGCCGGAAAGCCGGCCGGTATCTTAGAGTGTCTGAAATAGATTCGGTTTATGCAGTAAGACAACCCCACATAAGTAATCCTTCCTAGAAGAAAACGCTTTGCAGAATTTTGATTAAAATTTGATGAGGTCGGTCGCTGACTTAAGTTTATTCGAAAAATGAAATTTATTTCAAGGTTTTTTTGCAAGCTCAACCATAATGCCAC
The DNA here is from genome assembly GCA_017591395.1 of Schistocephalus solidus. Classification (NCBI taxonomy): domain Eukaryota; kingdom Metazoa; phylum Platyhelminthes; class Cestoda; order Diphyllobothriidea; family Diphyllobothriidae; genus Schistocephalus; species Schistocephalus solidus. The sequence goes on along the minus strand of WEDG01000756.1, from coordinate 40,207 downwards.
TCAATGTTGCCTTCACTAGACGGAGATCATGGTTGCGATTGTCTTAGCTTACTAGTGACCATGATCAATTCCAGTCAAGTGTACATTTGGGAAAGAGGGCGAATTTTTTCCGAAAGGTCGAATCTATCGGCACCAACAATTGATTTGAATTTAAAAATATAAACGCCACTTCTGTAAGAATCATTAGCACACGGTACGCAACAATCGTGAGCGGGACTGTTGGCTAAAACAGCTAAAGGCCAGTCAGTTGAAATATGTGACTAATTTTGACTGGGTGGGTCATGTGGTGTGAGCGCTGATTGCGCTACATTTCGCAACGTCGAAAAAGGGTGAGGTTAGGGAGAAATCTTGGTCGGTTTTGAGGAGCTAGGACAGAGAGTGTCGCGTCGGAATTACGAGACCGGAAGACGGCATGCATATGTTGTTGTACTTGGATTTCTTGTGACTTGACCACCGAATATGTGGGGCAACTAGTGTACTTATATTGTTTTGGGGTAGGAAACGGCAGTAGGTACTTGTCTGTATTTCGGGGGTGGTAAGGTAAGTTTTGGGGTTGAAGCTAGAGGCAAAGTTAATGTTAGGAGACGGGAATAGGTAACCGGCTGGAATTTTGAGTAAGACCGGCTGCAATGCGCTGGGCACAGAGGCAAGTGAATAACCCTGTTGACATAGCCGTCCCACCCAAGGCAGAACGGGACGAGTGAGTTCCGTTAGCGATCGCTGAGCATTCGTCAAAGAATGTTAGTATTCACCATCTAAACAGGCACGACAACGAGCCCGTGGCTCGATGGTTAGAGCGTTGGACATCTGATTAGGTTCTAGCCTCGGGTGGGGCACCACCTAGGGTTGGGTATGACTGGCTGACGACGGCTAATGAGCCCAAAATGGCCATTCGAGTCTCCCTTGTCTTTGCCAGCAATGTTAATCTGCCTTTACTCCTACTAGCCGCTCTGCGGCTGTGCTAGCGGGGTCCGAGAGTGAGCCCCAAGTCAGAATGGGGACGAGTGAGTTCAGTTAGCGATTGGCGAGCATTCATCAGCGAAGAACCGTCCTTCTCAGCATTCACCGAGATGCAGTCCAAAAGGACACGCTATTGCTCCTCGTAATAATTTAAACTCGTAAGCACCTCTAGGCAAAATTATGTTGATACGTTTCTTGGGCTGTCCCACCTGTGTATCTGCAGCTCGCCTGTAGCGCCTAGGCTATTAGGATGGGCGCTGCCCCCCAAGCGTTAAAATTGTCGGGGCCGAATGACCTTTTGGAGGAGACGGGTAAAGACTAGAGGGAGGCGTGTATCCTGTACAGATGCTCGGTGGTTGTCAGAGTCGCGACGCGCAGCCAGCTCTGCACCTGCTCGCGTGTCGCTCCGCTAGTGGGGATGTGGGCATGACTGAACCAGTCAGCGTTAACTTCGTGAGTTGATTGGGTGATTGTGGTATTTGTGGATGCCTGTAATTGGATGTCCTAGAGGCTGCGTGGCACGTGACCCAGCCAACCGCAGCCACGATTACACGTGTCCTAGCGCGGCGTATGTGCCAGGGGTAGAAGGCGTATACGCGCTTGATGAGCTATATTCAGAGCACCAACGCCACAGTCAATCAGAGCCCTTCTTCTCACAACTGACGCAGTGGCCGTATCTACGCGCTTACTGACCCGACGGCTTGATCGTTTGTATCACTGTCAGCGACTCAACTTTGTTCATTATGTAAGGGGGTTATGTTGACACCCCATACATATATCAGTTTCCGCCTCTGTCAAGCACGTCAGAGTCGAACTAGCGTAATAACCGTGTCATATTAATTGCCTCGGGGCTCATTTAATCCAACGTCACGCCATGCTACCGCCAAATTTTCTGCTGCAAAACAACCTCATCTAATACTAGACGCACTGACCTGCGGTGACTCGACCGACATCATTTCGGACACACGTCTGTCCAAACAGTCACAATCCCCGATAAGCCACTTGAGCACCCACCCCTCGGCTTATGCAGCAAAAACCACTACACGCACTACCTGTCCGTCGTAGTCCGACGATGTCCACCGTATGTTCCACGGAAGGGTGATGCAGGGACGGTGACCTGCACATGATTGAGTTTAAATTGATAGTAGACTTGCGCTGCATCTACCGCACTCTCTCCTCCTCCCCCACATGAACCCATTGTCACGACAGAGTCAAGAAGACCGGAGGCGGGAGAGGACGCAGGTTGTTGGCGCGGTCGGAGCCGCCCCTGGACGTACCACCACACCTGGCTCGGATCCCGCGAAGTGGGAGTGCCATAAAGCCCACATTAATAAGGAGCCATTGCAGCCTGACTCTCGGTCAGCCAGTCAGCCACTACACACAAAACACACATTGGGCTGACCACGCGGTCCGACTTATCCCGTCAATTGGCAACCTTCAAAGCCACGGCTTTTAGCGCACCGTGATAGTTTCAAGAGCGTCAGATTGTTTATAGTGAGGACGATGCGCTAAGCCGTCGACCTCACTCTCTCCCCCACCCCCACAATCAGACCACTCTCCGAGTCGGTCAATTGTCTCATGCGGAAGTGGACGCAGCTGCTGGTGACCTACTACGTGTACTAAGTAAAGGACCTGGCCCCCAAACACGAGCACCAGGATTTCACACAACAGGGGGTTGAATGGCTTACATCTCACATGAGTGAGATAGCCAGAACGAGACGTTAGGAGGGGCCATCGCAGCCTGAGTCTCAGACCACCAGTCAGCCAGTCCGCACAACACACATTGGACTGACTGCGAGGTTTGAGTGTAATTGTCAGTTGGCGACCTTCCAACCCACGGCGTTTATCGTTGCCGCACTCTCTCCTCCTCCACCACCTGAGCCCGGTGTCATGACAGATTCAAGAAGACCGGACATGGGAGAGGGCGCATGTGGCTGGCGCGACCGGAGCAGCCCCTGGGCGTACCGCCACACCTGGCTCGGATCCTACGGAGTGGGAGTGCCATAAAGACCACATTGAGAAGGAGCCATTGCAGCCTGACTCTCAATCCGCCAGTCAGCCACTCCACACAAAACATAAATTTGGCTGATCACACGGTCCGAGTTATCCCGTCAGTTGGCAACCTTCCAAACCACGGCTTTTAGCTCACCGTGATAGTTTCAAGCACGTCAGATTGTTTATAGTGAGGAAAATGCGCTGAGCTGTTGACCTCACTCTCTCCGCCACCCCCACAATCAGACCACTGTCCGAGCCGGTCAGTTGTCTGATGTGGGAGTGGGCGCATTGGCTGACAGGTCGGCGTACCCATCTCCGCGCGCCACAGCACGACCTGGCCCCATAACGCACACACTAGGATTCACTCAATCAGTAGATGTGGAGGGGCCATCGCTGTCTGACTCCCAGTCCACTGGTCAGCCACTAGACACACATAGAACATACGCTGGGCCGACGACGTGGTCTGGCGTAAGCGTCAGATTGGCTGCCTTCTAAGCCACGATTTCTAGGAAACGGTGATATTCACGGGTACATGATAATGGTGAGGGTTTTGTCTATGTATTGGTGTAGGTAGTGTGCGCTGATGTGGCTTAGCCTCCGGTGGTTTACCACAGGTTGTCATGGACGCGCATGTGACCGAATAGGCCTATGCGATGAGTGAATGCGCGAGGACAGTGAGGGCACTGGAGACGGTGATCTGTGCTGTTTGTTGGTGCTCCAGGCACTGGTTCACCAGTCTCTGTGTGATGGATTCGCAAGTGACCGACCAGGCCGATGCATGAGTTGAAGTTGCGGGCGTAGTGTGGGCAGGAGATATCGGGAGATGCTGGGGAGATGTCATTCATGGTAGTGGTGGTGGCAGTGGCGGTAAAAATGGCAGGAGCTGAGGGTGTGCATGGGGCATCGGTGTTGTCGGCATTGCGGTGAATTCCACTGTCATGGATGCGCACGTGACCAAATAAACCCATGCGATGAGCGAATGCGCGAGGGCAGTGAGGGCAGTGGAGACGGCGATCATTGCTGTGTGTTGGTGCTCCAGGCACTGGTTCACCAGTCTCTGTACGATGAATTCGCAAGTGACCGATCAGGCCGATGCGGGAGGTGAATTTGCGGTCGAAATGAGGACAGTTTAGGAGAGAGTCCCCATCGCTGATGGTGATGGTGGCAGCGGTGGTGGTGGTGGTGGTGGTGGTGAGGGTAACAGGTGATGAGTATTGGGATGTGGTCTCTATGATGGTGGGGGTAATGGAACTGATGCCATGGGTGAGGGTGAGGTAGTACGAAGGAGTGCTGGCAGAATTGGACGTAGAAGATGCAATTTTCGGATTGTTGGTGCATTGCGTCCGAAGATGTCCGACCAGGCCGCTTCGCGCACAGAAGGTGCGTTGACAGCGCGGGCATGTTGGAAGGGCTTGGGCATCGACGTTTTTGGTCCGGTGCGCTGGTGAAATTCGTGCCGATCTTTTGGCCTTGGCTGCGGCGATTCGTTTTGCCTCATAGATTGCTGCACCAGTCTTAATGGGTCTTCTCCTTGCCGGACTATCCTAGGCGAGGTCCTCCCAGGTCACCGGGTTGATCTGCAGTTGCTTTAAGGAAGTTTTCAGACTTTCATTGTAGCGTTTTTTGACCTCTCTGCCGGCAAGCACCCATGGCGACATCTCCGTAGAAAAGTCGTTTGGGTATTCGCTCGTCTTTAATTCTTACCAGGTGGCCGCTCCATCGCAGTTGCACTTGCCTCAGCATGACGTGGATGCTGAGGATTCCGGTATGCTCCAGTATTTCCGTATCCGGGATCCTATCTTGCCACCTCAGCTTCAGTATTCTGCGGAGGTAGCTGAGATGAAAGTGATTCAGATTCCTGGCTTGGTTCGAGTAGATGGTCCAGGTTTCCGCTCCGTAAAGGAGTGTCGTCAAGACGACGGCCTTGTACATATTCAGTTCGGTGTTCAGGTGAATACCGTGGTGATTCCACACGGAGGCCTGCAGTCGGCCGAAGGCCTGACTAGCTTTGGAGATCCGTTGGACAACCTCGTCATCGATTCTCGTGTTGCGTGACAGCGTGCTTCCTAGATAAGCGAAGGTTTCCACGTTTTTGAGTTGAGCACCGTTGACATTGATTCGGAGAGCATTGTATTCAGCGCTAGGTGGCGGCTGGTGCATGATAACCGTTTTGGCTGTACTGATTGTTAATCCAAAATTGGCGCAGACTGCGGCGAAGAGGTCCATGCTCCTTTGCATGTCCTCCTCGGTCATGGTGTTAAGGGCGCAGTCGTCCGCGAAGAGTAAGTCATGGTCTGTACCAGTAGACACGCGCGTTGAAGCCTGCATACGCCGACTGTTGAGAAGGTGTCCGTCAGTTCAATAGGCGATGTAGATACCAAGCCCTTCATCACGGTAGGCGTCCATCAACATAGCAGAGAACATGAGACTGAACAGGGTGGGAGCCAATATGCAGCCCTGCTTCACTCCGTTGGTCACTGCGAATGCTTCGAAAACCGTCCCGTTGGCAGTGACGCGAGCCGTCATCCCATCATGAAGCTGACGTACCATGTGCGTGAACCGCTCAGGACAGCTGAATTGCTGCCTGACTTTCCACAGTCCGTCGCGATTGACCGTGTCAAAGGCTTTCATCAGATCCACGAAGTTTGTGTAGAGGTGGGTTCGTATCTCCTGGTACTTCTCTTGTAGCTGGCGGGCGGCGAAGATCATGTCTATTGTTCCGCGGTGTCGATGGAAGTCACATTGGCTTTCCGGGAGTAGGCTATGCTCTAGGTGACCGTTCAGATGATTGAGAAGGATACGAGCGAAGATCTTCCCGGCGATTTTGATCAACTAGATGCCTCTGCAATTATCACGGAGTTGCCGGTTCCCCTTCCGCTTGTAAAGATGGACGATGGTCGCGTCTTTGAAATCCTGAGGGACTTGTCCTTGGCGCCACATCTCCTGGAAGAGTGTTGTGAGTTCCGCCATCAGCCGGGGCCTACCGTGCTTGTAGACTTCCGATGGGATTGCATCGGATCCCGGTGATTTACCGCTGGAAATCTGCTGCACGGCCCGGATGGTTTCTGGTAGGGAAGGCGGCAGATCCAGGTCATTGTTCGTGTCCACTTGAGGGAGCCGGTCAATGGCAGCATCGGAGATGGCTGATGAACAATTAAGGACACTTCTGAAGTGCTCGGTCCAGCGCTTCAGAATTTGCGATTTCTCTGTTAGCAGTGTTGTGCCGTCAGAGCTGAGCGCCGTCCTCTTCTCCGGTCGGTTGCTCCTAGGATTGTTTAAAAGGGAACGAACATTCCATACTACTAGTGTGAGCATGCTCCCTCGAGCAATCCGGGGGGTACCCCGGTACCAATTGTAAAACACTTTAACTTGCTTCAAAAACATATTAAAGCTATCGCCTTCACCGCCTCGCTCGGTCTCAGGCAAATGCCCTGGCCTCGCCAGCGGCCACTCCCATTCCAGTGACTTCTGCCTTCACCTGCAAGGGGAAATTTGACCTGATGATGATGATGATGGTGGTGGTGGTGATAATGTTGTTTTTGGTGGTGGTGGTGATGATGATGGTGGTGGCGATGGCGATAATGGTGACTCCATGTTACGAACTAATGCTAAGGCCGACATTACTGTTTCGGGTGAACTGGGCCTGCTCCCAGGTGGCCGTGTAAGCACAAGTAGTGAAATACTGCTAGTATTGGTATACATATCACGTCAACCTGACAACTGAAAGAGGCAGACAGCAATACTGAAGTAAACGTAATCAGGTAAAAAACAGGAGTATACTTTGATGTAAAAACCAGTGGTTATGTAAATATGCAGTTTTCAAGTTTTTGTTGAGAGAGAGAGAGAGAGAGAGAGAGAGAGAGAGAGAGAGAGAGAGAGAGAGAGAGAGAGAGAGAGAGAGAGAGAGAGAGAGAGAGAGAGAGAGAGAGAGAGAGAGAGAGAGAGAGAGAGAGAGAGAGAGAGAGAGAGAGAGAGAGAGAGAGAGAGAGAGAGAGAGAGAGAGAGAGAGAGAGAGAGAGAGAGAGAGAGAGAGAGAGAGAGAGAGAGAGAGAGAGGAATGTGGGCAGACAGTATGCATGCTTTAAACATCACTCAATGCCTTTCGCAATTTTTTGAAGTCCTTGCATCCTTGCGCTGTCATCTTTTCGGTGGCTTCTACCGTTAAAAACTTATATTCCAAATGCCGTGGCCTACTTCATAGCTCTTCATAGTTAATGTCGCCTGCTGTCGCCCTGGCCCAAAACAAAGGTCATGTTGGCTCACGGTATGCGTGTGTGGGGTTGTGCAGAGTCTACACTAAGCCTTACTGTCACACGTGCCAATTGGTTTTTTTTTGAAAATTTATTAAAATTTTCAAGGTAATTTAGCAAACCAATGTTTTCAGTACTTCAGGAGAAGTTGATAGGGTTTACAACCATGACATCCAAACTGTACTATCTCCGGAAAATTTACACAGCTGGGCTACCCCGGCGTCTGCTCTTGGATATGTTGCATTCGCCCTATCACACCATTGCAAAATGACTGGTTGAAAAGGTAAAGCCAAGGCAAAGTTATCTGTGCTCTCAAAGTTGTAAAGACACCTTTGAGTGTATCGTTAGATTATCATTAGAAACATTGCGATGTTTCTGTGGCGTTATTTCGACTACAAATTACCAGGTAGGCATGTTAGTGCCAATCCTAAAATACCTACTTTCCCGTTGCACACAAAATGTTCACTTTCTCTGTAATAACCAGCTACAACTGCAAATAAACAGTGTGATGTGGTGGGTGGTGTTCACTGTTTGAGCCGTTTTCCGCAAATGTCCTCATGCGTAACGTCGAGCAACTGAGTTTACAGAATCACATCAGGGACCTCGTCTTCTACGGTCAGTACGCAGACGACATCCTCTGACTGACAGATGATACCACCGACATCGATGTCCCGATCCAGGAGTGAAACAGTGCTGTAGCCGGATAACTAACTCTCGTTCCTCTGTGTCTTGCTACATAGCCAAGAGGATGGATCTATCCAGTGAAGAGCATTCCGAAAGAAAACATGGAAGAGACGATACATTACTTTTATAGTTTTTTCCCCTTGAATATAACGCGAAATTTAATCCAAGGATTGGCGCTCAGAGTGCGATGCATCTGCTCTCCTGAAAAGGTTGAAGCAGAGCTCCAGTAGCTGTTAAACACGGAAACGGCTACCCAGAGAGATTCATCCTGTGGTATATTGGGGAGCGTACTACAAGGCCTTCTGCCGCAACAGCAAAAAAGAAGGACGTTTTTATAAGCTCGCACTTTTTAGGGACGTGACAAGCGAATTAGTCAGACAATGTCTAAAGACAGCGATCGTAGGGTGTTTTCTCGCGTTACACTTACACGTATTCCTCATCAACTCTACCCTCCTACATTTCGGATGTAAAGACTGACTGACATCAATGTGTATTTACCCAGTTACTTGCTCCCGTGGCGCGGGCGACACTGGCCATTCGATGAGGCGTCTGGCAAAGAGGGCACGCGAACACAGACCTGCCCGGCTAGGAAGCGGTAAAAATAAATCGACTTTGAATTCTGCTCTCGCATATCTACTTGATACAAATCGCGGAGTCAGTGCCAAATCCGTTGGTCTACTGGCCACCAACCAAATTCTCTATAGGATTATGACAACGGGTGCTAGCAGTATTCGAGGCAGTGGCTATACGGCTAGTGAATACCGTGCTGTGTTGGCGCAAACGCCATGTTTTTCCTGATTATGATCGCACGCCACCCCAAACCCTTAATAACAGTTACACGCAATCCGCGTACGCTACCTACGACGACAGTTCGATCATCGATTTTGACGAGGTCCACCGTGTGCTCTGCAATAGGATGGTGCAGGGATGGTGACTTGTGTGTGGGTTAGTTTTCAGTGATAGTAGACTTGCACTGCATCTACTGCACTCACTCTCTCTTCCCTCACCCGTCTGTGTTCGGTTTCAAGACAGAGTCAAGAAGACCGAGGGTGGGGTCGGGCGCAGGGGGCTGGCACCACACCACCTAAACCGCATATCAACACCATTCTCATCCTACCTCAGCTCGGCAACCTGGCTCACCGGTAGGGGCATTAGAAAATGTGTTCACCTGCGCGCTTCTTCTCAACTACTTCCTGGAAGTCGCATTTTAAATTCTATCAGCAAACAGAGGTTAGCAAAAAGGCCTTTTCAGGCGTAAGATGGGCATATTTATAAATTTTTTATTGAAATGCTGTCATAACTTATAGCCTCTACTGTGCTCAAAGGTCATAAAAGAATTCGATGCCACTATAGCATGATTCCTACCTTAATTTTTTGCTCCTATTTCAGCATCCCTTTCAAAATTATGTTACGATAGTTTTATACTGAATTGGTGGTGATTGAAAAATCAGTGTTCCGCTATCTCCTTCGAAATTATGCTTTAGTAGAGGAAATAGCTTGCCTCATGTGTGTAATGGGCTGGCGATGTTCACGAACAAGAAGGTCCGTGGGCAGAATATGCCGTTATGTAGGTACAGAAAAAAGGGTTGCCAATCTTTGCGATCAGCAAGGAAGGGGGACGAATTCTTTCATTATTGGTATTTGAAATGAAGGCCACTGTAAATTTAAGCTCTGCGAAATTTCAGAGATAGTTTATCTCTGGAGTGTCAGCATGCCACTGGAAGAAGGGCCAAGACCTACTGATGCATCCCCATTGATCGGTTCAATTACTGTCGGAAAGTAATGGTACCTGTCGCTAGGGGCGGAAAAACTGAGTGTGACATCGGAAAACCCATTAAAAAGTCGACGAGACCAGATTTTGCAGGGCGCCGTAAGTACACTCGTGGCCGTCTTTTAGGTGGAGATGTGCCTACCAAAGAAAACAATGGCGATCTACTACGGAAGTATCGGAATCGTGGCTCACGCATCTATGGTCCATGGGTTTTTGGATTATGTCAGGATACTGATATTAGTTGCTTCTACATACACAATTGAGATGCAGTGACGTTGATTCCTATAACTGAACGCGAAGAAGTGGCAGGTTAACAAATATATCAGACGAATGGTGGCTGTGTACAGTCATCAAACCGTCAATACCGAGTAAAATGACCTTGATTCGAATAAATCCAGCAAATCGAGAGAATTTTGTTAGACAGAAAGATTCCGATTTTTGAAGAAAAAAATAGCGGAGTTCCACATAATTTACCCAGGACATTTAGATCAACAATACTGGTGTGTTTTGGAAAGGATTTGGAAACCACTTCGTAATCATCCTACGCGATATGAAAGAACTATTTGGAGTTTAGTTCTCGTTCTTTAATTCTGATTTAAACTTCACCGTATAGATGATACATTTTAAATCGGATTCGGTTTTTTGAGCAGTGCCTATTTGAGTCGGAATCAGGTCATAACAACACCAAAAATTCGAGCACATCATTATTACGTAGAAGGCCACTTCGTACATATCCCAATATTTGCTATCAGAGGTCGCGTTTGAGGCTGTATGGCAAAAATGGCCAACGAATCTCGTGTTGCTGGCATTCATACCGCGGCGAAGGACACCATGATACTGTAGCGGCCGAAGCTTAGTAAGTTTGAAGTTACTCAACAGGTAAACCTGTTTGGCTTTTATAGCCACAAAGACCCTCCTCGTATCCTTTAGTATCGAATTTGTCTAGCCATTCGAACATGGCGCTTGTAGGAATAGAGAGAGAGAGAAAGAGAGAGAGAGAGAGAGAGATGCTGCGCATGTCTCCTGCCACTAGAAACGAATTCACGCGCAACTCGACGTCCCGGTGTCCACCGCTCCGTGGGCATACGGTGGACATCGTCGGCAATAACGGTCGAACTATCAAGCAAACATACGTTGTAGGCAACCTGGTCAAATTGTTTAACATTTGTGATTCGAAGTGTGGAAGATATATGATACCCTTCGAACCTGCAGGAGACTGGGGTCGACGGAGAATCGTATGGGCGACGCACTGATGCGCTCTTTGAAGGAGGAGAGTGGAATAAGTACTTTTTGCTCGGTATCCGTGATATTGGTGATTTATGTGGCGGTTGAGGAGCAAGGAGTGGCACGCCAGATCCTCCTTTCCCTTCACCTTAAGCGGCGGAACACAGATACGGTGTGTTTAAATGCAACACGGTCATTGAACGCAGTCTCTTTACGGAACTATCCACCCTTCCTAAAAATTATCACAAGGCCACCTATTTTACGTGGGCTGAGCATTCCTATTCCCATGTCCCGTGGACAAACAGACATTCTTACTCAAGGATATGTATCTAAAACCAAAAACAGCGGGGTGGTTTCGATGAGAACCGTTGACAGAGAGAGAGAGAGAGAGAGAGAGAGAGAGAGAGAGAGAGAGAGAGAGAGAGAGAGAGAGAGAGAGAGAGAGAGAGAGAGAGAGAGAGAGAGAGAGAGAGAGAGAGAGAGAGAGAGAGAGAGAGAGAGAGAGAGAGAGAGAGAGAGAGAGAGAGAGAGAGAGAGAGAGAGAGAGAGAGAGAGAGAGAGAGAGAGAGAGAGAGAGAGAGAGAGAGAGAGAGAGAGAGAGAGAGAGAGAGAGAGAGAGAGAGAGAGAGAGAGAGAGAGAGAGAGAGAGAGAGAGAGAGAGAGAGAGAGGAATGGGCAGACAGTATGCATGCTTTAAACATCACTCAATGCCTTTCGCAATTTTTTGAAGTCCTTGCATCCTTGCGCTGTCATCTTTTCGGTGGCTTCTACCGTTAAAAACTTATATTCCAAATGCCGTGGCCTACTTCATAGCTCAGATTTATTATTACTATAACCCAGTTTAACGTTAGTCCCCTCAGGGTGTCTTAGTGCTTTAATAGGATTTTTTACCGATATCTATAACCGTCCATTTGCAAGTTCCGATAGATTTTCAGGAGGACCCACCAGTAAAAACCTCTTTTCTCATTGCTCCTTTCTTTTAAGAGTTTAGATTTTTAAACTGTTAATGCTTCTGTGCGGCACTACGGAGTACTTTGTGAACATTTTAAAACTAGTGCTTGAATAGATGTTGCTCGAATACCTCTGAACTGCTCGAGGGTTTTTATTATTTTGAAATTCTTATTTCAGTCGTGTCTGCTAAAAAGATCCATTCTTTTTAGCCCAGATTTAATAAAAAGCAGCTGCCTTCTAGCAAACATTGCGCCTAGCCTCGCAATTAATTGCAGTAAGCTGAGCCGTAAAAACATGAAATTGGACAGAAGGGCTGGCGGCCAATGGCTACTGCGTTCATTTCACAGAGTAAATTACACCAAAAGTATCTTGAAAAGCTTTTTGGTCATGGACTATGGGCATGGAAGCAAGTCTCGGGTCCTATAGTTATTTGTTTTCGGGATCTAATGACACCTGAAACACGGATCATCTTACGAGAAAGACAGGAAAGGACACATTAGTAGTAGTAGTAGTAGTAGTAGTAGTAGTAGTAGTATTAGTAGCAGTAGTAGTAGTAGTAGTAGCAGAAGTAGTAGCAGTAGTAGTAGTAGTAGTAGTAGTAGTAGTAGTAGTAGTAGTAGTAGTAGTAGTAGTAGTAGTAGTAGTAGTAGTAGTAGTAGTAGTAGTAGTAGTAGTAGTAGTAGTAGTAGTAGTAGTAGTAGTAGTAGTAGTAGTAGTAGTAGTAGTAGTAGTAGTAGTAGTAGTAGTAGTAGTAGTATTAGAGAAGTCCACTTTTTAGGCTCGCGAGCGAACGGCTCTTCCCTTTAATTTTCTTCTCGTCTCGATGTAATTTATGGAATAATTTGTTAGATGTAACCTACCTAGTGAAACTTATCTTGTTTCGCAATGACATGCCATCAGTCTGGGCTATCGAACCGGATATGAAAAATTTGGTACTAAAAGAAACACTTACGCTTTCGTTTCTTGTGTTTTCCATTCAGAGAGGGCTGCTACTGACATAAACAACACATTTTCCCATCTTCTGCACATAAATGAAGAGGTTTTCTTGACTTGTAACCTTATGAATGTCAGCAGTCGGATTTTCACACTGAAATTTCGAGTTCGTAAAATCGATCCGTTGGATACGTAATTTATCTTAGCACAGGTGTCGTATCAGAGGGGCGCCGTCAACCCATAACCTAAGTAGTCAGTCCCTGCCAACACTAGTCCATTTCCTGTAAGGCCGAATAAACACTTTTTTCCGGGTTTTTGCCTTTGAAACACTTGTAGTGACAAAAAAGTTTTGTTTTAGCAGGTTAAAAAATCCTCCCGTAAAAAATCAACACAACATTTGCAGAATTTGATAGTAAGTTACGTTTTATTAACTAGTTATTTTCTTCTCACTTTTACTGGCGTATATAAGTTTAGGAATGGAAGTTGCCTTATATATAAGGATAGGCAGATTATTCCTCTACACACTTGCCGTGCTTACTAAATTCCACTGCCCCACTCGATGCCTACTAACTGGCTCACTCCCATCTTTCCGATTGTTCAAAGAAGTCCCTTTTTGCCTTGCCACCGTAACCTTGACCGGATATCCGGCGCAAATAACGTCTTCCGAGACGAACACGCTAGTTGTTCAACAATGAGGTTGCATGCCTCTACATTAGTTACGCGGGGTATGGAGTGGATATGATTAATTTACTAAGCTTTTTTGGAGCTGTCTGATCAGATAGTAAGGCCATCCACTTCGTCGTGAAAGGTGGTGACTTTAACACGACCTATAAGCGTCTACAAAGGCCTATCTTAACCTCTCGAATGGTGAATTCCAGGGGAAGTTACAGTTGGGACACGGGAATAACTTCAATGGTAAGGATCGTTGATATACTCCCCACTCCCCGGCAGGACACGACAATCAAACCCCACCCACGTTATACAGGTGGCCTTGCGCTAAATTCCAGGAGTGGTACCTATTAACACGCCACAACCCCAAACTTGACTGTAACTCTAACCTTTACCTTAACCCTCTCCTTACATGAACGCCAACTCTACCCTTAACGCTGACCCTACTTTCCGTGGAATTCGTCGCAAGGCCACCTGTATTGCCGATACAAGCGAAAATGCAAGTCCCAGGAAGTAAGTGAGAAGAAGTAGACGCGAGCACTGGGATACGAGCTTTAGTCGCCTGATCTTTCGGATTCCGCCTCGAACCCAGATTCAGAGACAGCATCAGATATGGGTAATTCGTGCACAGGGAGTTGCAGTATTTATAGGATACGGTCGCTATGCTACTGCGTGCTTATAACAATTAACAGCTCGTCTTACTCGAGGGTGATTGTCCTCAGGTGCACTAAGGGATTGATACCAGTGTGCGGGTCGTTATCTGTTGAAATTTCATCACCCAGGTTGTAGGTTGGTGTGATGATCGCTCGGCCACCTGACTCACGGCATTGGCATCGGAAAATGTGTTCACCTGCGCCCTTCCCGGAGTGGCTAATTGCACTTGATAATGGACTGGGGGCCCCGCAAACCATAAATAAAGCAACTCGCTGCTCACGCGATTGTCACCTCGCACGAGTGTGACCGGGTCTCGCCGAATGAGCCGCGATTTGACAGTAGGCGTTACTTCTCTGCATTACTATTGGTGTTCGACAGAAAGCTGCTGCCTGACCCAACTATCCATGGAATTCGTCGCAAGGCTACCTGTTTCACTGGGTTCCTGCCGAAGGGGGGGAGGGGTGTGGGGCTTATAAACGATCCCGTTCGATACCCTCACTGGGATGTAAAGGAAGGCCACCTGTAGTACTTATACCCGTGCGTAACGTTTCTGCCTTATAAAAGAGAAAAACGTTTGACTTATTTGCAGTCATTCAGAACATTTGATCGCCCAAACGCGCCAGTACACCACTACCGCTTTTGATCCCCATCTACCCGCAGTCACTCATCCTCCCTCCTAGACGCACACAGCGTGGCGTTGCTACGGTGAGGTGAATGTGTTGGCAAGCTCTACGACAAGGAGAAAATTCGACATGCACTTTGTTCTGCCCGCCAATCTGTGCTGCGTTACTAACCCAGACCTTCGGATCACTATTGCAGGCTCATGAACGTCGGGACCGTGTCGTGCATCGCCCTCCCCCAACCTTCAGATGTGGTTCTTCCCCACCCCCGCCCCCCACCCCCGCCCCCCGCCCCGCTCCCGCCCCCGCCCCCGCCCCCGCCCCCGCCCCCGTCCCCGTCCCCAACACTCCATTAGCTTACATGCCTGGCGGGTGAGGGGTTGGAGTGTGCAGAGCATGTTAGTTCGAGATGTATACATACTTGCGAGTGCAGACAGGATAGAATACTGGGGTGCACCCACAGCAACCTCAGCGGGGTTGAGGGACAGGGGGTTGGTGCACCAGAGATGTCTGAAAACCGTGTCGTGGCTGGCGTCGATACCACCATCACCTCCCCCATTGGTCCAAACACCCCCCTCCCATAATGTTTTAGAGGTAGGCCCTGCGGTTCGCTGCTGAAGCGAGGGTTCCCTGACCATTACAACAAGAAGGTCCAGCAACCAGAGCTCTTAGTTGGGAATTCGGGTCGTGAATATGCAACTCCTTCGTTTACAAAGGAGAAAATACAGACAAATGCAAGGGAGACTGCAATATGACCATTTCTAGCTTATTAGCCGTGGTCAACCTGCCTTACCCAACAGGACCTGAGATTCAAGTTCACG
The DNA here is from genome assembly GCA_017591395.1 of Schistocephalus solidus. NCBI lineage: Eukaryota > Metazoa > Platyhelminthes > Cestoda > Diphyllobothriidea > Diphyllobothriidae > Schistocephalus > Schistocephalus solidus. Next base: position 24,675 of record WEDG01000756.1, on the reverse strand, counting down.
TTCGTTGGTCCTCCAGCGCTAGTAAATCCAATATTCTACTAGTGTACCACGGATCCGATAGAAATAAAAACCGCATTGCAGACAGAAAATTGGATCTGCAGCTCATTATTATTATTATTATAATTTAAAGGTCATGCATCACCAAATAATTTTCAATAAAACTTGCCCAGTAGACTTACTCTAATATCCTTAGTCACTTGTCACAATAGGAACCCTCGCAACTTAATACGTCCAGGAACGGCACAATTAAGATATGGCTGCCAAAATTAGGAAATCATAACTTTCTTCGCCTTAGCATTTACGTGCGTCTTCTTCTCAGACAACATTTTACTCTCACCTCTCAAGAATGTGTGCCTAGCGAAAAAACCATATTGGAAATGTTTTGTCGACTTAACTCATCTATGTATTTGGCTACGTTGGTTTAAACTGCGATTAAATCAACAATTTTCCAGTCAATTTATGGCAAATTTTGTTTGCTTATCGGAGTATTGCTTGCTTGCTTGTTTGTTTTTGTTTCATCCATTCTTCTTGAGCAATAATTGGTCACCTGTAAAATTTTGCGGTATTTTTTATTTCGAGATGATTTAGGAGATTTTCGCTTGCTACACCCCAAAAAGCCACTCTTTCCGCAAGTTTTGTAATCTTGATCTTGAATTTTTACCAACTCATTTCTCTCATTGTAGACCCGTGCCAGAAAAAATTTAAATTGAAGATTTGAGCATGAAGTTTTGTCAAAATTTAGCCTTAGTCAGGTCTACCATCGCGAAAACCTGCTACAGGGTATTGGAGACCAGGTTGTGTGTGTGTGACACGCCCTCAGCAGCCAGTTGTACCCAGTGGCTAGTAGTAGTAGAAACAGAATAGCAATTTCGAAAAAGTCAAGGGTGACTGGAATGGCGGTTTCTGGCTCATTAGCCCCCAGCAACCAGTTTAACGCAATCCAAGGTGGTGCCCCAAACGAGGCTCAACCTGTGACCTTTTGATCAGAAGTCCAACGCTCTAGCCATTGAGCGTTGTCTGTCTCCAAAATCTTTAGCTCACGCTTTCGTCTGCACTACAAATTACCGGTCCCTCGACCAAGTGCCTGGAATAAAACCTTCGAGCAACCTAACCGGGGCTTCGGTCATATTCTGTAAAAAGAACCACAAACGAGGTCTCTTAAACAGTGAATCGCGTACTTTTCATTTTGTCAATCCACATTTCAACAGACCATGAAACTAGTCGAGAGCGTGGGTCTGATAGTAAAAGCTGTACCCTTAACGATCCTTTTAAACGAGCTTAAAAACATGACAGTGGACAGCGAGCGCATACACCCACACACGTGTCCGTTCCCTGAGAGCTTGAGACATGACCCCAGAGAGCGAGAGAGAGAGAGCGAGATCTGTGGGCACCTGTTTTATGAAGCAGATGCAGCGCATGTCCGCTCCATGGCAGGAAAGTTCGTGCATGGCTGGCTGCGGCTGAATGCACATGTTCCTGTCTGTCAGACTGTACGAGGGGTACCCAAAACGGGAATTACTTATGTAAATTTTTATATTGAAGATAACATCTTAACAACCTTCATCCCCTTCAAAATACTATGCATTAGCTGATATACACTTGTCTTAACAAGTTTTTCCCCTGTTCAAAACCCTTTTTAATATTCTTGTGAAACAATGTTGTTAAGTATCTCGGTCGATTTTACTTAATCTTTTCTGCGAACGCTTTTCCCTTAGATTTTTCTTCATTCTTAAGAATAAGAAGAAGCCGCATGGCTTATGTCGGGCGTAAGGGGGCGAGGAAAAACCATTGTTATGTCATTTTCGCCCAAAAACTGGTGATGCATCTCCTGTTCACGTTTTCAGGAAATTACATTTATTTCCTGCAATTCGTTGATCGTTCTGTGGAGATTGAAAACGATAGAATCACACACCTTTTTTAACATTGTCCTCTTTCCTAGGTGTTGAGGTGTAACCCGAACTGGTTTCATCTTCAAATGACATTTGGCCATTCCTGAACTGGGCAGATCACTCGTAAATTCTTGCCGGGCTCAGAACTTCCGTTTGATAAGCTTCCCAAAGCAGTGAAATTGTTTCTGGTAAACAGAATTCGATGTTGGTACGTTTTTCATTAAAGTTTGTCACCCGGAATCGCCCAGAGCGTAGGGAATTTACTAAAATAATTGGTATGGCCGCTGCTATAGTGTATCGTGAACGCTATCAGGCCAAATGAATAGGAACACCGTCTAGTAAACACACTTAGCGGTTGAGGGCAACACTGCCAATCCACTTGTCTAAAAAAATTATTATCGTTTTTTGGATACCCTCAAGGACACTACCCACTTAAGTTATGTCTTCTGCCCAAGTGTGCTCAGCACAACTATACCTATTTGTTAACCTATTATTTTGATGTCGGACACCGTGGTGCACGCCTACGGCCACTTAGTCCAAATACTTTTTTAGTTAATAAAAGCTCGTGTTGACTTAGTATTCTGATAGGCAAGGGGAGGGACAGTTAGCTAACCATGCCTTTCACAGCGTAAACATTCAGCTGTCAATAATCTCCGAGCCCAAAATTAGTTCAGCTCAGTTAATATCCCCTGATTACGTTGGGGTTTTGGCAAAGCCTAGAGCGGGGTTGGTAAAGCTAGGATTTGCCATGCCCTATCGATTCTACTGGGTCGTCAAGCCGAAGTGGAGCACGGACGTACGAGGCTCATAAGTCTCTGACAGGTGTGCATCATCATCATCATCATCATCATCATCATCATCATCATCATCATCATCATCATCATCATCATCATCATCATCATCATCATCATCATCATCATCATCATCATCATCATCACGATCATCACCACCACCACCACCACCACCACCATCATCCTCCTCCTCATCATCATCACCACCACCATCATCATCACCGCCACCTTCATCATCATCATCGTCCTAATAATTATCTTTGACAATTTACGACTCAATGGCTGTTTCGATTCCTACCTAAAGTGCTATCAAACCATCTGTAACGATCCATGAGCAGTAGAACTAGCTACGCTGTAAAATACACTGGACCAAATCAGCGGCCAGATTGGGCCACAATACGCGTTCATCGCACAACAGAATGTCACACATGATGGGGGAATGGTGGCACGCCTAGACGTAGGATGTATGCTACATCAGCAAATGCATCTAATCCCAGCCCATATAGCTGACAGATTCAGGCAGTCGTCCGTTGCAGGGGCGAGGGACGAGAGAGAGAGAGAGAGAGAGAGAGAGAGAGAGAGAGAGAGAGAGAGAGAGAGAGAGAGAGAGAGAGAGAGAGAGAGAGAGAGAGAGAGAGAGAGAGAGAGAGAGAGAGAGAGAGAGAGAGAGAGCCTAGAGCGGCTCCCCCTTCGGCACTTCAGCGTATTCATGTTTCTAGAAAACCTGATGAGCCTAACTCTAAAATGAATAACAAAAGTCGTTGCTTGGAAGGCTGCCGATTGACGGGATAAGCTGGTTCTCCTCTCAAGAGAGTCGCACTCAAGGGTGCCCATCCCGATTCTAAGAAGCCGAAAGGTGTGACCACGGCCGCTGGGATGCCTTTACTGGTACCCCCATTCTAGCAGGTTTGATGAGCCTGAGGTAAAACCACTCCGCCCTCCCCCCTCTCTCCTGAAATCCAGCCTGATATGGCTGCTGATTTCTTTCACGTTACTTATGTGCCTGGTGGCAGCACAGGCTAATAAACCCTCAGAAAAAGAGAGAGAGTGGGAACTTTGCATGACCATGTAATAGAGACTTTACTTCAACTGATAGGATTCCAAAGATACTCATAACGTCGCATGGTTTTATGGGCAAGGTTCAGTACTCAAAATATTGAGAGATGAGGAGGGAATGCACAGTTTGGCTATGCGTGCGTTTATTTGGGAGGTCATTATCGGCGGCAGAGGAGTTGGCTCTGCCGGTATCTTCCTCGCAGCCAACAATGGCGTTGTATTGATGTCGAGAGACGCCTGGTTCATGGGATCCAGTGCTGTCCCGGGGGCTGCGTCAGGGAGTGGCTACGTTCCAATTTAATTGCGAGGTTTTATCAAGAAAGTATAACTTCTGGAAACCTTATAAACTCCTTCTAGTTCACTCAACCAATAACATATAAACGGAACTACTTTAACACTCAGCAGCCTTTTTGGGGACTAAAATAATGATAAGTTGTCCACATCCCAGACAAAATATTGCATCTAAATTTATCTTTTGGACAATAACTCCTGCTAGGTGACCGAAGTTAGCCCGAAAAAGCAACCGACTCTATTACGGTTCCCTACTGCTTGTGGTTTGCCGCAAGGTGAATATGCAGCTTGATGGACATGCTGTCCCAGACTTCTGTGTACTTTGATCCCCGTCGGGGAAGTTGACTGTCGAGTGAGTGGACAGCCGGAACTGGGACATGATGCAAATATAAAAGAAATAATCTGGACTGTAAAATGGATGTTGGTCTTTTACGCTGGTAGTGCCTGATCGAGGCCAATGTATGCCATCCGAGAAGGCCATGTCAGGCGCAGGACAGCCCGGGAACAGGGTTCGCCTAAGTATCTGTGATAGGACTACGCGTCTCCATTTCCAGCCGTTCATACAGGACCCACAATGAATCGATCTCGGTCAATGAAAATTTGTTCGACTCTGATACTAACATGGACGAAGGATTAGATTGAAAATCCGTCAGTCAAACATATCGACCGGCGAAAAACTGCAGTACCGAAGTCATGTCTTTGCAACCCTCTCGTGATTCGCTTTTATAGTAATAAAACGGGCACTCATTTAAATATGATCACACCTAGCATAAAGGTATATTTTCCCTCTCATCGACCTTATTTGTTAAAAGAAACGCGAAACGTGGAGCAGGCGCAGATGCGGTTAGCGTAGTGGCGATGAGTTGTGGTATTGTAGCGCCCTCCACCCTTGGCACCCACTCCGCGCGCGAGGTCACTTTTAAACACTTCTTGTGCTAGCGCAGACAACGCCTGGGACAACCAATCACAAAGGCACCCCAACTGCAGTCACCCAATCAACTGGACACCGGTTGACTCGCACGTGACATTTATTCATTCCCACCCACATCACGCCAGCGGACAGAAGCGCGCGCAGGTCCTTGCCGCGCGTCGGGGCCTCTGACCACCAACGATTTCTGTACAGAATACTCAACTCCTAATGGTCTTTCCCCTTCTCTTCCTATACGTACGAGGGCGTGATGAATGTAATGCACACTCCCTGCTTGTACCCTACAGTGTAAAATCCGAATGAAGTGACAGGATTTTTAAAATTGAATGAAGTTACTTTTGACAGAATCCGGGAGAAAAAGGCGTAATCGCTTGTTTGTATTGCCGGTGTCCCTTCCCCGAATCGCTTACACCCTCCTCCCCGCAATACTTTCGTCAACACTGCACTCCCCGTCGCCTCCCCACCCAGGCAGATCGTGGAGTGCTCTAACAGACATAAGTTCTCTTATACTATACTTTTGTAATATATATCGAGGGTCGCTATTACTATTATATCATTCACATACATCTGTCTCTTTCATGCTCTGTGCGTACACGATACCCTGTTTAGATATTTTCCCATTTGAATCTATTCAAAGTGTCATTTGGCACACATCCACAGTGCTAGTGCACTCCCCCACCCTATAACAGTTTATCTCTTGGTTTCACGTCGGCGTTGAGTTGCCGAGAGAGCCATCCTTTGAGGATTAACCAGGAGAGAGGCTGTTGCAGCGATCGGCTGTCACTATAAGTGGAGAAGGCTGCGCCTCCGCGGCCGCCGCACCCTGAAATGACCTCGCCCCTCCCGAGCACGGTAGTCTGGGGCCTCACCTGGTAAATGCCTGTCTGAGCAGACCCGGCTGCACATACTCTACCTCTTGCCCTGCCCGCAACTGCAGTGAGATACTGAATCTTGAAACAAGGCTGGGGAGGGGGAGGGATCCATGAGCAACGTTTAGGCGGTATGTGACCCCAGCCAAAGTGCAGGAGTGTACACAACACCCTCCCCCGAGTGAGAAGCCGAATCTACTGTTTATTGATCTTTGCGGCCACAGTTCTTTGTTAGGAGGTCACAAAGCTCGTTGCGGGGACTGGTTGTACCTTGTTGAGCATAATACTAGAACTCCGCATTTCTGATGAATGCCTCGACCAGGATAGTAGCAGTGGACTTGCTCGTACTAAGTAAACTGTAGATACTCATTTGTCAGATTCTTTCAGAAGTATCAGCGCTTTGACAGTTGACGACGAAAAGGCTCAAAACTACAAAAAAACTCCAGCGGGCAATAAGTACACGAGTCGAGTCCATCCAAATGGTAAAAAAGCAGACTGTTAGCGATATGCAGATGAGAGCAAAATGGCAGCTTGAAAACGACGCTCTAATGTGATGGTTTCTTCACGTTTTGTGTGGGCCACAGCTCCAGTAGGAAAATTTGTTTGTCACACTCTGCCTTACCAGGGTTGCAAACCAGAGGGGAACACCTATGTTAACGACCAGATGCCCTGGAAGGCTGCTGAAGGATGAACACTGTTCTCGAAGGAAAACAAGGACACTTTCCTGTTCCCATTTCGAGGAGCTACCACCGGAAATCCACATATACCTTCCTCGTGCGTTGCATTGTTTTAAAATCCCCTCCTCTACTGTGAGATAAATAATTATTGAAGCTTTTAGGGAAGGCAGTGTAGAACGAGTAGTTCCGATAAGGATTCCTCTTATGGCCGCCTAAACAGGACACGGGAAAAGGAACCGTCCACAAAACATGTGGCTTTGCACTAAGGAAATTATGTTAAGGATTAAGGTGAGGGTTAGATTTAAGTTTGGTGTTAAGTTCAGAGTTGGGGCTAGGGTTAGGATCAGGATAAGGGTTGAAGTTAGTATCGTGGTAACCGTAGGGACTAAAGTTAAGATTAAGCTAACAGTTTGTTGTTAGCGTTAAGACACGCGTATAGTTATTACCCTTCCTGAAATTTACCGAAAGGCCACCTATTTTAAGTTAGGGAGTGGGACCCCTTTTCGTATCCTGTTTAGGGGGCCATACAAGGCATCCCTACCGTTGCCAGACATCCCGTCCGGTAAAACTTCTTGCTAGCAGAGACTACATCAGTAGTCAACCAGTCGGGACATCTTTTTTTGTGGAATACCATTTACAGTAGTTCAAAATTTCCGGTTTCAGAAGGGATGTATTTGAAACCTTTCTTACTTATATGAATGTTCTCTTATAACACAATGCATGAAAACTATGGACTTTGCTCTGTGATAGTAAACAGCATAGGAAATTTGTTGGATGTCAGGCAACCTCTGATTTCGTCCAAATCCTGCCCCTTTTCCTTCAATATATAAGGTTGAACATGCGTTCTTCAGTAAAAAATGCTTTCTGAACCTCGAATCACATTAAAAAAACCAAAATAACAAGGCCAAATAAGCGCTAAACTACTCACTCAAATTCCGATCAAACATTGCATGAGGTAGGTCATCGACTGTAGTACCAGTGTGTTTTCATTCCCACCATTCTGCCGTTACCTACCGGCCGGATTTTCTTGCACATCTCCACAGCCTCTCCCTCCTACCGATCGCCTGTTGGGTCAGACTTATGGGCGCCCGAATGTTCTGCGGTTACCTATACCCTCAAGGGAAAACGGTAACCAAGCGGGCAGACGGTAGAGAAGGTGACTGCTTTGTGTTAATCGCCGATTTGGTAGCATCTGACAGATTCTGCCGAGTTGGCTAGAAATTCCGGCAAGCGCACGCTGCAGTCAGTTTTGACAACTCTAACCTTTCTGCTACATGAGGCACGAGCCTCAAGAACGTATTTAGTTTGGCTGTACCACTTAGTGCATCCACGTTCCAGGACTCATAGGTAAGTGGTCTTTCGCTCGGGCGGGTACTGAGATGCGATCATTAAAAGCTCGTTAAGCCATCAACATCTCCATGAGGTGGCAACCTCACTTGATGCTCGTGGTTTAAACAGACTAAGAGAAGGCAAGAGGGTGAACAACAGTGGGCGTAGCACACACAGACGTCATGTAGAGGGGCGCTTACCGATCGCGTTATGGAACATACTCGTCCCATAGTGTCTTGATTCAGTCCAATCGGCGGCAACACATCAACTTGTAGTATAGGCAGAATAAGTTTACCAACAAATAAAAGGGAGACTAGAATTGACGTTTCTGGTTTATTAGCCGTCACCAGCCAGCCACACGCAAAACCAGTTTTGCAAGCCCTGAGGCTCGAACCCTCGCCCTTTTGGTTAGAAGTTCAACGTTCTACCCACTGAGACTACGCAGGTCTGCTTCATCTTAATCTAGTTATCATACCGGACAGGAAAAAACCTCCAGCCCTAATTGCGCTTACGTAGTCTCAGTGAATTCCTTAAGTCAATTCACTGATCACCCTTCATCTAGATCCGCATGCATAGATCTTCCCAAAACGTTCTTCAGGCATCTGCAGGAAGTGACGTGCTTGGCGAAAAACAAGAACGATGGTTAGCCCGTCAGTTTAATACGCATATATTTATATCTATAACAAGAGATGGCGGGCCTCTTTTCTATCCACACGAACAACCAACTGAACTCGTGTGACATACTTCCGACACCACTGGTGCTCTGAAATGATTAGTTAGTACAGGCCAAGTCGAGGCATAATCTTTGGGCTATAAAATCTGCTTTTTGCCGCCATAACCCTCCAAAGAAGCATATCAAAGGACACTGCCCGGGCATAGTCGCCTACTATGAGGCGAGCGGCTGTTTTCTTCTAACCCCAGAGGCAGTACGTATTCGGACGAGGCAAAAATAATTCCAGAGAGAACTGTGGCCTTCAGGGAGAGGATGATAGGGCGGGATTGTCAAGAAGTTCTTGCAAATTTAAAAAAGGAACGGTGGAGCACTTTTAGAGTCCAGAGAAAAGATTGTACGAACGGGTTACTGTTATTGGGAGTCAAATAGCAAGGGAAATAAACTTCCCCTGTAAAATTTAAAAGCATGGGAATTTTGCACAAATACATTTTTATAAAAATGAGGTTTCTGCTAAACATTTAACACATGGCCAACCGAAGATAATCCGCAGTGGCCATTGTGTAATCTTCCAAGCGGAAATATTCGTCTTGATTGTGCTCGAGGAAACTGGAAGGAAAAGGGGGATAAGCGGACGGTGACGTGACATCAAAATGCCATATAAACAAACTACTCAAATGTCCAAGTAAAGCTAATTTTCATTAGAAAATCGTGGCGCGTCGTTTTGATCAGAGTTATAGAGGCAGAGGAATACCTGATAAAGTCTGCTACCAGAGACTCAAGAAGGGACAGGCTTCCTTGATCAACTTTGACGAATGTGATTAGGTCACGCAGTTTAACTGGAAGGGGAACAGAAAAAGCAAATATACAAAGACAGAAGCAAGGAAGTCTTGCGGCGCAGAAAAACTTGTTAACTACATTAAGGGTGAACATAATGCAGAGGTAAAAATGGTCTTACTGATTCATGCTTTAAAACTGCCTCCAGAAGAAAAAAATGGAGCCTATTCACTCAACGGCTTGTGTCGACATTTCGGTGCCTTGGTTCTATGAACTGATTGAACAAGCGTGAAGAAACAAGCTCGGTCCTGGTGACTGAAGCTATGTCATCCTTGTATTTTTATTCAAGGAGGGCATACGATAAAGACGTCGACACCGTTACAAAGGTCTTTTTTTACAGTTATACTCAGGTGGGTTCAATGGACGTGGATACACCGACCAGATATTCAAACAACAGTGCATTATTGGCTCCCACCATAGATACCAGGAATCGATGGCTGCTCGCTTCGCTGTGGCGCTGGATTCAGCTCATTGAAGGTCACTGTGGGTGATAGTGAAAATAGACGGTATGCTAGCAAAAATCAGTGTAGTCAGTGTTAGGCTTTAAGGAGAAGGTAAACCTCGGGCTGATATTTCTATCGAATGGAGCGTAAGAACGATGGCATGTCCCAAACCAATGCCGCTCGACAGTTTTTCAGTGTTGCGAAAATGCCCATTAAAAGATTCAAAAGACGACTTGGCGAGCATACGCGCTGCTTTCGCTAACTTCTCTTCAGGCCAGTACAGTTATAGGGAAACATTGGAACGCAGTAGACATTTAAAGCATGAAATCGATAATGTTCGTCCGTTTGTGTGGGTTATCTGAGAAATATGCATAGGGGAAGGGTGATAAGAGACAGTGTGATAGGCGGCAGTTAGTGTTTGGTAGAGCCGTTCTAGGAGAAGGGGGAGGACAGCAGCGAAACTTCAGATAGTGTTCTTAACAAACCCTCTTTTACGAGGCGAAGGCAAGGATAGGTTGTCGGCTCAAACCACCTCCATGTGAATTTACTCGTTTACTCGCTCCTGTGAAGCAGGTTATATTGATCGCACGAGTCGGCGCTTATCCAAAAGAATGAAAGAACACATCCCAACATGGCTGAGCAAAGGCGAAGTCAAGAGCATAAAAAGCACCATCCTTGCACATCTTGTTGACACCGGACACAGTGTGGACCCCAGCGAAACTTTCCGTGTAATTTATAAGGTCCCACCAAACCACCCCAAGCCACTGGGTTAACGTCTACTAGCAGCAGCAGAAGTGACTGCCATTAGGTTGAAGAAGCAGGTCTTGTGAGCACAAAAAACCTCGTACAAGCTCCGCGCTTAGCTTGACCAACGGCCACTTAACTGCATGCATTCCCCGCGCCATCTCTGCCCTCCCCTTTCTCCTAGAACGGCTCTACCAAACACTTATCGCCGCCTATCACACTGCCTCTTATCATTCTCCCCCTATGCACATTTCTCAGATAACCCACACAAACGGACGAACATTATCGATTTCATGTTTTAAATGTCTACTGGGTTCCAATGTTTCCATATAACTGTACTGGCCTGAAGAGAAGTTAGCGAAAGCAGCGAGTATGCTCGCCAAGTCGTCTTTTGAAGTTTTTCAGTGTCCCTGGTAAGTGACCAACCTGTCTTGATCTCAAGCCGCCTAAAAAATTGAAGGCGCGACTCGCATGACAGCACTTTGCGGCAAGTGGCCTTTCAGTCACACAGTCGCGTTGTTCTCATATCTGCGTGTTTCCACGTTCCGTCCTGTCCGACTTCTAGTCAAAGGCGTATTTATCCTCATGATTAGACCACGAACAAGTAGGGGTCTACGGAGACCTTAGAAGCAAGTTTTATCTCACTTTCGACGGAAGATTTTCTCGGGTGCGCAGTTTCCTATCGAGTCATTGTTATTGTCGTCTGGCATGGAAGTAATTAGGTGCGCAGTGGTAACTTAACTGTACATGGAAGATTTTTGCCCATCAAGCAGTTAATTCAGATATGAAATTATTCTTTATAGAGCATTTTCATAGATGACTACAACAGAGACTGTAATTGGTAATTCTGGTTGAGTTTTCTAACATTGATCAGTTATTACCCAATCCGTGGCCAGAAAAACCCGAGGCTAGAAGCCAGGAGCACTTGATTCAGACGTTCTGTTACCACAGCCATGCCATCTATGGCGCCTGAACGAAACCTACGATATAAAGGCTATTTAATGGTAATAAAATCCTCAACGTGCAACTACACTCCTACTCTTCCCCACACACACCTCACAGTTAAACGATTCTCAGCTTGTTGGAGACGCGCCCCCTAATAAAGCACTGATTGCAACATTCTCATTTGGCATGGACAATTTTAAACTTACTCAGTAGTCGAAGGAGGTGCATTGGTCCATAGATGTCGACCATTTCTTTACCAGCATGGCCCTTTAAGATATCTGCATACTGGAGGCGTTCAAATTTGTACAACAACTGAGAGCCCAGAATGAAATTAAAGTTGACGCGCAGTCCGGCGACGAATTCCCGCCGCAGTTCTGCGCTGAGAACGGGATTTGGAGGAACTTCCTTCGACTCCAGCGCCTTTGAATTTTCGGGCTGTTCAAGGTATTCATCCAGGATGCTGGCAACTGTCTTCCGAGCAGGTAGATCAAAGAGCTACGGAAAGGCAGGATAGAGAAAGAGGATGAGCAAAAGAAGATGTTAGATCACCAGATAGCTATATCAATCTCATAGACGGTGACTTCATTCGTTGACGAACGTTCAGCGACCGCTAATTGAACTCGCTCGTCCCATCCTGCCTTGGGGCTCACTCTCGAGCGCGGCCAGCAGCCGCACAGCGGCTACTAGTAGTGAACAAGGCAGTTTCCCTTGTCTTTGTCGACAATGGTCCTCTGCCTTTACTACTACTACTACTAATAATAATACTACTAGCCGCTTTACGGTTGCTGGCTCAGTTCAAGAGTGAGCCCTAAGGCAGAACGGGACGACTGAGTTCCGTTAGCGATCGGTGAGCGTTCGCCAACGAGTGTCAATAATCCAGATCTAAACCGGCAAGACAACGAGCCCGTAGCTTAATGGTTAGAGCGTTGCACTTCTGATCAACAGGTCGCGGGTTCGAGCCTCGGGTGGTGCACCACCTGGGTCTGGAAATGATTGGCTGATGAGCCAGAAATGGCCATTCCAGGCTCCCTTATTTTTGTCGGCATTGGTCACTTCATTATCTAATGAGGCCTCAGAGGATATGGAATATGTTTTAAGCCGTCACTTAACTCGAGACGCCTAAGTCTCGGCACGATACCTACGCCAAGTTATAAAAACGAACAAATATGTGATGTAAGGCAGAAAGGTCAGTCACGGGAATCATGCGTGGCAGGTTGTCACCAAAGCTACCCAGAAGACGAAAGTTAGAAAAACTAACAGGCAAGTGAAGATACCCTTGCAATTTCGTCATCAACCCTCTATACGACAAAGTCTTGTGCTCAGCTCAAGGTTTGATTCTCAGTTTATGTATAAGTTACATACAAGGAGATTAGCTAAATGAGGGGAGTCATAGAACGGAAAGACAGGTCAACATATAAAGGCTCAGAAGGCCTACTCGTTACTGACTTAGCCAGTGGGTGAGTGAACGAAATGAGTCCTACGGAGGTGTATTTATACACCACGATACAAAGCATGCTACGTACGGACGCAATCTGAAACATATTTTAATGTGCCAGGGTTGTTTGCGCGCAAATAAACAAAACTTTAACAATAGATGCACGGCTGACAGCATTTAAACATGTTGACCGAGGTGATGTAAGTCTCTAAACGTCAAAGCAAAAGCTCAAGCCAACAAACATCATACGCGCTAGAGGAATTAGCCCCTTGAAATTTGGTGACCGTAAGAAAAGAGCCATAGCAGAAGAGAAGGCAAAGCATCAAACGATATACATTTGCGATATTTCGATCAGAGAATCCCTTGGCAATAATTACCCTGGATTGTTTGGTTATCAGATCCCAGTCATCGACAAGCCAAGCACGGAGATTTTCAGGGAAGTTAACTTGAATTCTGGGTCTTGAAAGGAAACCTTCCTCCTATAAACAGGAAGAGGAATGTGTATAAGGCGCTGACAAAGGTCAGTAGCAATGAGATGAGGATAAAAGAAAACTGAGGCCCGAGAGAGAGAGAGAGTGGAAGATATACACACCGTTTCTCCGGTGATATCTGCGACGCCGGTACGGCCCTTCTTTTTGCGGTTCGTACTCAGTGCAGACATTGGTTTCGGTGGCTTTTCATCCGGCACGGAGGATTGGCGAGGGGGCTTAGGCAATGACTGTTCGCCATCGCTGGTTTCACTAGCTGGCTGCTCTGTAGTGGTTTCCTCGGGTGTTGTCGTGGGGGTGGAGGTAGTCCGGCCAGCTAAAATGAGTAGGACATGGGCGATAGTTGAATTTGACGTGCGAGGATTACCCATTTCTAAAAAATAATGTTACCCTTTCCGGATTCCTCTGGACGAATAGCTTTTTCCACCTTTTCGATGAGCTCAGGAGGCGGGTAAGGCTGATTTTTGAGGTCTGATTTGCGCAGAATCTTCATTTTCTTTCCGGACTTGCTGGAAAAATTGGCTAGGTAATCGTGTGCGAACTAAAAACACACTTACGCTAGCTTCTCCAATTCTTTCTGTTTTCGAAGTCCAGCCTCGTCGTATTTGTACATACGCCGATCTGTGACCCATTCGTCCCAGCTGCAGATAGTTAGTGAGGTCTGGACAACGAAATCTGCCTACTTTTTGTTCCAGCCCTGGTAGTGGACAAAATATTGGACCTCGTCTCCGGTAACTTTGACATCTAGACACTGCACAGCCGATACAGTATAGTATTGACATTGAACATAGTGAAAAAGTAAGAAAAAACTTTAAGGCACGTTGCAGTAAGATGTTTGAGCAAAACGCATCACCCTGTACGTGCGCGGGAAATAACAGATTATACGAACGCATGACTGAGATTTCGCGACAAAATTTCAAATCATGCGAGGGCAGCGTTTACAGGTCTGATTTGGTTGGACAGAACATGGGGAGTATTTTTGCTTTGTACTTACTTGATAAAAATAACCAACATCCACCTAAATAATTTGATTGCGATTGTTTTCTATGAAGTATTGGTCCGTTGGAGAGTCATCACAGGGCCGTAGTAGCAATAGAACCAATTTAATGATGGTTGGCGATCGCAGATTTAATTTCACCATCGGATTTTGCGATATTTTAGGCACAGTCAGTGTATCAGGCAGTTCACGATCTTTAACGCGGAAAACCCAGACCCGAGGCAATTTATATCTACATGTCTTGCAGCTAGTTTTCGTTTCCGACCGTTTTACACGGCGTTAGCAGTGAACGCGGCGTGTAGCCAGCAATTACGGTGACTCGACTTACTTTGAAGTTCATCCAAGGTCTCAGTAGGAGGCGGCAAATCAACATAGGATCAATAGTGAAGAGGTATTAGTATTCAGGACAGGGAAGGCTGGGACATAGAGCTTGGAGCTCTTAGTTTGGCATATGGTCTTGTCAAATGCCAGCGATTTCTCTGCGTGATTCAGAAGGAGGGAAAGATGTCAGCACACGAGTTTCTAGTAGGATAAGCCTACAATTACTTGCATTAAAAACGTAGGCTTTGGCTTTGGTTATCCGCAAAAAGTCAGGGCTGTGGACAACGGGTGCGTACCGAGGATACTGCGACTTAAGCAGACAAATAACATATCGAGGACAGGTCCTCTTGATAAAATAGTACAATAGCTCTGTGCTGATTGATATTAACACACGGACGCATGAGACTAGCCAGTTTTGGCGTGAAGGAGATTCTTTTGAATGGAAATGTATATACTGAAAAATTTACCTCCTATCAGGAATTTAGGTTGATTAAAAACTATATTTAGGAATTAATTGATGTTTGGTGAGTAGAAAGAGGGCCCTTAATAATAATATTTGCTCATCGGTGACATGAGCCGACGGTGCGACCAATAAAGTGAAGCCTTTATCAATAACACGGATTGTAAACATGCTCGATCATAAAATACACTAGTAGCAGTAACTTGGCATTGCAAACCACAAAAACTCCATATACTAAACAGAAATTCTATTTAATACGACAAACGCCTACTACAGTATTTAGCGACAAGGTAAGTAGGGTTTATTTATGCTCTAAACTACGAAGGCGAAACTCAATACAGAGCATGTTACATTTCATCTTATATTACCCCGCGATTAAATCCCCTTCAATGTAATATTCTTCTGATAATGCTGCTAATACACAGATAAAAAGTAGGAAGTGGAAAGACGAATGGGATATCAAGAAGAGAAATTGAACGAGTACGAGGGCCAGGGCTACTGAATAACTAACAGTGTGAAAGTAGCTACTCAAAGAGATCTGGAACTCAGCTTCCGGGAGAAAAAAACATAGAGAAAAGGCCATAAGGCACCCTACAAACTAACTCCCCATAACCTAGGCCTGCCACCGTATCAGCATAGACAGTAGCGCTATTTCAGACAGTGTCAAATGAAATACGCAGTTAGATGTTTGCATTAGTCTCTCCTGCTTGACGCAGCAATGTAGTTGAGAATTCTACGGCAGTTTATTGAGAAGAAGCTAATTAGCTATAAATAATTATGTTGGCGCAAGTTCCCGCGGTTATAAATACTTGAAACAGGTAGGTAAAACGATTTGAATGGGTAATATGCAAGTGCCTGAAAGAAACTATGACGTAGCAGCCAAATACAAAATACGAAGTTAGGTATAACTCCAGGCAAACTTCGTCGCGCTTTTACTTCACTTGAGTCAAATTTGTGTGCTTATGGTCATTTTATAAAAATGGTTAAACATGCAAATTTCTAACCAATATATACCTAATAACAGTACAAACACTCAGGGCTAGCCTTAATGGCTAATTTTGTGATTGCCCTATCGTTATCCGTAGACCCCGGAGGACCAATCTACCCAGCAGTCACCTGGCGTGATTGGTGCAGGCTGCATCCAGTCAACCGAACGACAGTTCAACCGTTGAGTTCGACTAGGTCCGCCGCATGCTCCATATCATGGTGATGCAGTGATGATGACTTGCACTGGATTACAGTGAGAACAGACTTTTGCTGCATCTACCTCACTCTCTGTTACACTCCTCCACCCAAGCCCGGTTTTAAGACAGAGTCAAGATGCCCGGATATAGGAGAGGGCACAGACCCACACACTGGACACAACAAAGGGGAGCGGCTCGGATCCCAGTTGACCGGGTGCGATAAACGCCACAGTAAGAAGGAGTCATTGCAGTGTGACTCAGTCCGTAGGACCGAGTTATCCCGCCAATTGGCAACCTTTCAAGCCACGACTTATAGCGCGACCGGATAGCTTCAAGCGCTTCAGATGGTTTTTAATGAGGAAAAGGCGCTGAGCCGTCGACCTCACTCCCCTCTCCCCCAACCCCCAATATCCGGTCACCGTACGAGTAGTTCATTTGTCTGGCATGGGAGTGGGCGTAGTGGCCGACAGGACCGGCGAACCAGTCTTCGCGCGCTACAGCACGGCCTGGCCCCCTTGACACTCACACCGGGAAAACCAGGGGGTAAGGAGCCATCACCGTTCAGTAAACAGGCCACTATCCACATGCGATCCCAAAATACGAGCTGCTACTGGAGGAATAGACAGAGACTAGTACAATATTATCAGGGATGTTCAATATCTCGAGTTTAGTATGCTTCTATCAGCCATTATTTTCTCTTTGGCAGACTGGAAAAATTGCTGGATTATGACGCTAGGCTCTATGAAGAAGCTCGTAAATACTAAAAATCAACAGGCAAGAATAATATCCAAGAGAGAGCAAGGCGGAGAGCGGGTAAGACAACGTGTAGGTTACCGATAACATTATACGAAATACCGTCTAGCTATGCACTAGCAGCTCATATTTGGGGCTTGCATTCGGCTTGTGATCTATTTGGTTGACAGGACACAGCCTGCGCCAATCACATCAACGGACGGCTGGGCGGATTTTGCATGAAGGGTAGATTAGCAAGAGTAAGCCGACTACGAAACTACCCGCAGAGTGACTGTAGGGGTTAGCCCTGATCTAATGTGATATCAAAAGTGGTTTCGGCTATTTTTAGTCAAAAGACGGAAGAGGTTCTACGACTGACAGTAATTCGCGTTCTAACCTCGAAGTTTACGTAATTCGTGTTATATAGCGTGATGCGTTACAGCCCACATCGAAACTTAGCAATTAAAGGCCGAGTAACGCCCTATTCAGAGCAAAACATACGTTAAAAATAGCCAAACGATTATTGCCAGTTTAGAAAAAGGCAAAAGTTCACTGCATTCGTGGAAAATGCGTAATATGAGGATTAAACTGCATATAATTTCCAAAGCAAAATACAAGGGAGTATCGGCGCTCACCTTGGCCTCATAAAGTAGGGGACCGTGAAAACAGAGAATTTTTTTCGCCTTGCAAATGAGAATGAAAGCAAAACGGTGCATACCAGAAGCATACTTCTGAAATGGTGCCTCCTTTTTAATGGACGACATCTTGATGTGGGCTCCTGTACCCAACAATTAGGGGAGAAACTAATATCGAAAATACAGCGAATTTGACAGAACGACAACCAGGGGACCATGTTAAGTTTATTGGGTGGTATGGAAAAACAAGAAACTCAAGAAGGGAAAAGGCTGGCAGTTTTCCTCTTTTAAAAAAATATGATTGATAAATATACTTAAAAGTGCCTGAGTCAGAGAAAAGTTTAATGTCAATTAGTACACAATAGCTTTACTCGTATTTGAACGTGATTTAATGGTTTTAGGGTTTGCTGTATAAGGTTCCTGAATTACCATCAGTCATAAATACTTATTAAGCAAGGCCGAATCCTGAAGTTTTGAGCTGGATTTTAACGTCTTGTTACAGGGCTTTATAGCTTTCTTTGGCAAGGTGTATACTCAGAAGTACGTAAAAATATTAACAGTGCATTCATGGCATAAATAAGTCACTAATATACCGGAAAACCAATTTTCTCTAGAGAACTGCAGGCCAATTAGCAGGCTCTTATTTAAGGATATCAAGCAGAACCATGCGTCCTACAGCCAGAAGAATAAATTATCATTTATGAATGTAAACACGCCCTGAACTCTGATTTATACAAACTATAAGAAAAAAAATGCGTTTCAATTAGTGTTTTGACATATTTGAATAATTAATTTGATCTTATTGTAAAAATCACTGGTTGAGCTAGCTCTCCAGGAAAAATCTTTATAACGACATGCATCCACATAAAGAGATTGTAGGTATTTGTACAATTTACATCTTTGTATCTTTCTTGGTCACCTGAATCTTTATGATCGCTTGTTTTAATGTGCTTGATTAAAAGACAAAAGCCAGATTCAACCGGCATGTTGAACGTCTTCTGTTTTCGCTGCTGCATATCACCGATGCAATCTTGATTGTACTGATCTCTCTTAATTACTTGTAGTCAATTGCAACGATTGATCTTCCTTTCTCGATTGCATTCTACTGATCGCCGTCCCACTTGAACTCCTGACTCTGCTCTTCATCCTTGATGTATAGCTTTCTGTATCTAGCTCAGCGTTCCTTCTCTTGATTTCCTTGGTCATCACGTCGATCAGCATGGAATCACACCACTTTCAGAGAAGGTGCGAAGCGTTTTATCTTTTCCGTCTCCGAAGACCCTCACACAACTGCGACGTTTCATTGGACTTTGTTTCGCAGTTTACTGCTGATATCCGCTATGTCCGAGTCAGCGACAATGTCGTTGCCGATGCATTATCGAGACCGGACATCAACACCTTGTCATCCAAATTCGACCTGGCGAAGCTTGCAGACCTCCAACTAGAAGACGAGTCCATTGCTGATCTGCGCAATCTAGTACTCTGCAGCTTCGAGATGCACCACTTACAGCATCACCAGGTACGATTTTATGCGACTGGTCCACAGGCACTCCCCGACTTGTTGTTCCATTATCCTACCGTAAGGTAGTGTTTGACCATTTTCAATCTCTGTCACATCCCGGCATCCAAGCCGGTCACAAACTAATTGCTGCTCGCTTTGTCTGGCCGAAGATGAACTCTGACATTGCCCTTTATACTAGGCAATGTTTAGCTTGCCAGAAAAAAAAGTGCATCGCCATACCTTGACCCCACCAAGCACATTTGCTGTTCCGGACGTTCGATTCCATCACATTCACTTAGACTTAGTTGGGCCGTTACCACCTTCACGTGGGTACACACATATTTTCACAGTAGTCGACCGTTTCACACGATGGCCAATTGCAATTCCGATATCGGATACCTCGGCAGAAAATATTACCATGGCCTTCCTGCATCACTGGATTGCCAATTTTGGTGTGCCAGCCACCATTACCACTGACCGCGGAAGTCAGTTTCAATCTAGTCTCTTCCGTGAGTTCACTTAACTTCTCGGGTGAGCGCACATGACGACAACGGCATATCACCCTGCTTCTAACGGCCTCGTGGAACGACTGCATCGTCAACTTAAGACAGCACTGATGTCTTACCCTCGTCCTTTTGGGTATTCGATCAGCTGTCAAAGTGGACATTCAATGTACTACGGCAGAAATTGTATACGGTACACCTCTCCGCCTTCCCGGTGAATTTGTGCAGCCTCTCACCGTAGACACTAGCTTGTCGAATGCTTTCGTTCAACAATTAAAACAGCGCATGGCTCAATTGCGTCCAACTCGCACTTGCCTGACATCCAAACGCGTTTTTGTGCAAGACGACCTTAAATCTGCTCCATTCGTCTTCGTCCTGGCATGACGCAGTTCGCAAGCCTCTTTGTTCACCTTACGATGGCCCATACAAGGTGCTTCAACGGATGGACAAGTATTACGTCACAGAGAAGGCTGACAAGACTGACACAGTCTCCATCGACAGACTCAAGCCCGCTTATCTTGAGTGCGTCCCACCGCCAGTTGCTCCATCCAATTACTCCGCACCGTCACTATCCATTCCACCTATGTCAGTCCCTTCCACTCAACCTTCACACTCGACCACCCCACCCACACGTTTTGCTACTTCTTCTTCACCACAACGCATTTCCTCTCGTTCTGGTAGACATATCCATTTTCCTACCAATCTTAAGGACTTTGTCACATAATTTTATTTGTTTATTTTTTCATCGAGCGTTTTTTTGTACAACAAACGCTCTGGTGGGGGAGTTTTGCAGGTATTTGTATAATTTACATCTTTGTATCTTTCTTGGTCACCTGAATCTTTATGCTCGCTTGTTTTAATGTGCTAAATAAAAAGACAACAGCCAGCTTCAACCGGCATGTTAGACGTCTTCTGTTTTCGCTGCTGCATGTCACCGATACAATCTTGATTGTACTGATCTCTCTTAATTACTTACAGTCAATTGCAACGATTGATCTTCCTTTCTCGATTGCATTCTACTGATCGCCGTCTCACTTTAACTCCTGACTCTGCTCTTTATCCTTGATGTATAGCTTTCTGGATCTAGGTCAGCGTTCATTACAATCCTCAACAACACTCGCTATCTAGAAGCTGCGTTTTTCGTGAGTCTGCATTCTAAAAATCCTCTGACATTTTTGCCGTCCTTTTATCGTTTGTAGTTTAGACACAATTCTCCACTTAGCGTTAATTTATTTTGTACACCTCGGTTCTTAGCAGTTTCGACCCTCGTCTACACTAGAAGATTTATGTTGAGCTCCACTCAAAGATAACATATAGATCTGAAGAAAGTTGTTTCAGGACACGTTGGGCCATAGCCTAAGAGGACTCAAACACGTGTTAGAAATCTTAAGTATTGATATAAGACAGATTAATTACTGACAAAATTCGGGCTTCAAGCCTTCCGGGCTTAGGAATTTTTCGCCTCTATAGAAGAGTAAAAGACGAGTCACTTTGACATAATCCACGAGTGGTTTGCATTTTCTTCAAATTTCGGTCATATTTACCTGAAGATGCTGTGGTTTTCCAAATATTCCTATACTGCTGGGTTTTTCGCGCCCTGGAGGTTATCTGTATGAGAAGACAAGCTTACACATTCAATCACTTCCAAAATGCCCGCCAGTGGTTTGCTCGTTGAATTCGCTAGCAAATATGGAAGGCGAATTCACAAAAAAGGCTGGTTTTTATAGTCCCTAACGTCTGACTGCTGAATACTACTGTCGTATCATATTTTGATCGAAGTATATTTATAAATTAAATGCATATGCATAGAAATCTTTTTGGTTTAGAAAACAAAGATGCATACGATTCATTTGCGTGGATAAAATTCCACAGCCCTAGTCGAGTTTCGATCCTGCGCCGGAAAAATATCCAACGGGATTTGGACCTACACTCTCTAGGCAGAAGGCCAAAGCATCGTAACAAGTGGTCACGCTCACATCCTTGGATATCAAAAAATAACATGCAAAAAGAAAATGATGGCAAAGATGGCTATATTTTTAGTAGCTCTTCGCCTGCCAGGCGGGAGAAAAGCCTGATAAACCGAATGAATGTCGCCTACGAGGATGAAAACTGTACGGGGTGTATAGGTCTTCCTCAGATGTTCTTAGCGATGGGAAAGGAGAAATATAAATGAAGCAGGAACTGGCAAATCTGAAAAAAAGTATGGGTGTTTTTCACTCGGTAAAACAACACAAGTCACAACTACCACTACGGAAAATGAAATAACGTTTGCGAAACGTCAGGCATACTTAACATTTATAGAATGGGAGTGGCTATCCATAGCTAACACAGATATTTTTTCCAGGCGGATTACGAACCGGCGGAAAGATACAAATGAGGGATTTGAGAACTGAACTAACGGAGAGGGACAAGTGGTCCAGAAAATATGACGAAAAAATAAGAGTGATGAAAACGTATTTCCTTTGGCAGTCTCTTTATAATCAGGGCTGGTACTCACCGAGAAGACGGACGAAAAATTTGATAAGCTTGAATGCATAGAGCCGTTTGAATAAAATCCATGAACTCCGGAAATTTTTGACGAAAAATACCAGACACCATTGAACTGAAAGGAATGTAGCTCTCAGAACATACTCGAGAACGTAAAGTACCATCTACATGGGTATCAGCACTTTAGAAGAGATCAAAGCAACGGAGGAGGAATCGTTGTTTATGTTGGCTGTAATATAACTGCAATTCCTAAGCCACATCCCATGACAGCCAAATTTGACGTTTTATCTTTAAGAATCTCCTTTAAGTACGCGTGACCACTGGGGTTTACATTTGTGCGCCGCCCTCCAAACGAGATTGCTGAACGCATTGTCCGTCTTCATACGGAACTAACAAGGCTTGCTTGAACAAGGATGTCGTTATCGTTGAAGACTCTAAGCCTCCTAATATCGAATGGCAAACTCGGACTCTTTTGCGTTCACCGGATATATTCAGTTGTCATTTGCTTGAGATGACAGCGGAAAAACTACTCTTCCCGAATGCACCATTCGAACACATGTAACGAAAGGACAACATTCAGATTGTCTAGACCTTGCATTCACCAGAGATAATAAGCGTTTGTTGGATATATAGGATTTCCGCCAACGGGTGCTTGTGACAATATCGTCCTACTCTTCGAGTATTCCATGCTATTACAGGCTGACTAACCCAGACAACTGAAAGCAAACATATGGAAGTGAGATTTATCTAGCATGCGAATTAAAATTACAGCAATACAGTAAAAAACACATTGCGGGAGTCCTGCATGAATACCGGAGTACGTTCAGGTCATTGCCTGACGGAATCATCAATATAAAATTCTAACTTAAACAGAAGAAATCAAGCAACTGTCCACTGTACAGTAACCGCTAACTGTAGACTTCCTTTAAGCATAAAAAATAAAATGTGAAAACGGGGAGTGTCAAAACACCTGCAAGAGTACAAACAACCAAGGGGTATCCATAAACGTGAGGCTATTAGACTCCGAAGGAAATATAAGCTCACCATACTTTAGCTTTCTTTGGAGCATCCCAAAGATCCTATACATTGACATACGCAATATTCAAAGAAACTATGAACCAATTTCAGCGCTTTGGTCCTAAAACGTAGTGCTGGAGAACGGATGACCAAGCAAAAGCAGCAGTCCTCTCTTACTTTTTTTAAAATTTGGTATAAACTCATTAAAAACATCCTCCCCCTCTCACCCACCCAGATCAACAAAAAGAATCGGAAACGTTTGCAGTTGATGATAATCTTTACTCCAAGCGAAGCGTACCAAATCATCGGGTTAGATAGAATTCATAAAGTGCCCATCAAGAATTGGCCAACGTACTGTGGGAGTCGGGTTCGATGATATTCAACAAGTCCATGGAAGAAGGTGAAGTGCCAAACGAAGGAAAAACTGCCCTTATCTCTCCGATCCACACAGGGAGGGTTAGACTTGAGTCTGACATCTACCATCCCATTAATTTAACCTGCATTTTATGCAGGTTTATGGAATGACTTATTAAGAGAGATTTAATGACGTAGCTGGAGCAGAAAAACATACTAGGTGCTGTTCATAATTACATTTATCATAGTCACTCATGTATTACGAGGGATCCTTACTCGCAGGAAAAATAGAAAAAAGCTATGAGATAGGAAATTGACTGTAGACCAGGGCCGTTCAATCGATGTCATTTTATTTGAATTAAAGAAGGCGTTTGATAATGCACCTCAGCGGCGACTCTTAAATAAGAGCTGGCAATGTGGTATCCAGGATATGTTGTAAGTACATCAAACGTTTCCTGTCCTGCAGACTGCAAAATATAATTGTTAACACTACAAAATCCGAATGAGTATCGGTTGAAAGTGGTGTTTCACATGGTTAGGTCTTAATATTTTTATCTTCCTCATTTATATAAACGACCAAACGATGACTCTTAAATGCGGTGCCATCCTGCTTGAAGATGATATCACCGGCCAAAAAAACATATGCTCTACTGACGATTCACAGAAAATAAAAGAAACTTTACTAAAGCGGCTGTCTAGTCCAGCAAGTGGCTTCTGACGTTTAATTTACCAAAATTTATAGTTTTACGCTTAGAATATCGTCGGAGACACTTTACCAAAAAACAGTACTGCACGAAGAAGACATGCCCAAAATATCTGGATATCTGTACAGTTTCAAACCTACTGCCCTCCGAACACTCTAAAAAGCCGCCCAAATGGTGACGAGCATCATGCACATCATCAAGCGTGCTTTTATAGTCTCTTCTCCCGAACTTTCCTCGCGGATCTTTTGTGCTTTCATAAGACTACATTTGGAATACGGAATGTCAACATGGATATCCTGGATGTAGAAAGCGAGTGATCCCATCGCACAGGTGCTATGATGGGTAGCAAAACGGGCGGAAGGTCTTACGACTCTGTTATAAATAGTTT